>JBBBDQ010001927.1:37500-345000 GCA_037127315.1 Ascarosepion bandense
TAAGAAAATCGAGAGAATATCTAAATATTGTAGTAAACCCATGTAAAAAGAAAGGATTATCAACTTTAAAAAAACAAAATATTGTCAGTAAGAAAGACAGCCAAAGATGTGAGCTTACATTTGGAGACGTTATATTGAAGCAAGTAGAGTAATTTAATTATCTTCCTAGTGTCTGAACAGACAAAAGAATATGTGTCATGTTGGCATTACCCAATACAACGGATTGAACTCTTCCTACAACTACATATACTTCCCCTCACAAGAGGAGAGTAGTTAAGCAGAGTGGGGGACCTCAGTGAGAGATCAGATCAGCATAATGCAGAGCGATAGGCTGTGATAGCCAAAACTGCTACCGTATTACCATTGCGAGTCACGAATTACTGTATTACTTCCTAACCCGTATTTATTCGTTCTACTAACAGAGTTCCACGAATTTGTATTTTGCTGTGTTTAATATATATATCGTTATTTCCTATTTTGGTTGTTGTATTATTCCTTGCTAGACTATTAACCAGGTCCACCACAATATGTAACTGTGATATCCCGGAAGAGGATAATACACAGAAAGAATTGTTCAAGAAATAATTCTTAACTCTGAAGATATATGAATAGAGATTTATACCTCAGTACGATAAACCAAATACGCGTACACCAACGAATAGTTAACAAGAATAACAATCAAGAAGACAACGTCTCTGTATAGGACGTATGCGTCCGTCTTGAGAATAATGCTTCCATCTAGTGACGTGTAACTCTCGTCTAATGACGATGGCTCTCGACTCAGGTCGATGACTCTCGTATAATCACAATGGCTCTCGTATAATCACGATCACTCTCGTATAATGACGAAGACAGTATTTATTTGCCTTCCCACTAAAGGCAAAATGCGGCACAAGGCCTTTTTAAAGTGGAATTCCCCGGGCCATATAGCTCGGCCAAAAATTCCTGTCTAATTTACACCAGGCGTGACTCCACCCTTCGGCGTAGTCACGATTGGGTCAATGCTCTCCGCCCGAAGGCAGAGGGCTTGACAGTGCTTAGAGCCGTCAGTATAACGACGAAGACAGTATTTACTAGCCTTCCCACGTAGGCTGCATGTGACACATGGTCATTTTATAGTGGGAATTCCCGGCCATATAACCGGGCCAAAAAATGTCTGTCTATTTTTCCCCAGTCGTGGTTCTACCGTTCGGCGGAACCACGACTGGGTTATTGCTCTCTGGTCGGAAGCAGAGAGCGCCCTCTACTCGAAAGCAGAGGGCTTGACAGTGTCATAGAGTCGTCAATATAATGACGGAGACTGTATTTACTAGCCTTCCCACGTAGGCTGCATGTGACACATGGTCATTTTATAGTGGGAATTCCCGGCCATATAACCGGGCCAAAAAATGTCTGTCTATTTTTCCCCAGTCGTGGTTCTACCGTTCGGCGGAACCACGACTGGGTTATTGCTCTCTGGTCGGAAGCAGAGAGCGCCCTCTACTCGAAAGCAGAGGGCTTGACAGTGTCATAGAGTCGTCAATATAATGACGGAGACTGTATTTACTAGCCTTCCCACGTAGGCCGGATGTGACACATGGTCATTTTATAGTGGGAATTCCCGACCATATAGCCGGGCCAAAAAATGTCTGTCTATTTTTCCCCAGTCGTGGTTCTACCCTTCGGCGGAACCACGACTGGGTTACTGCTCTCTGCTCGGAAGCAGAGAGCGCGCTCTACCCGAAGGCAGAGGGATTGACAGTGCTTAGAGCCGTCAGTATAATGACGAAGACTGTATTTACTAGCCTTCCCACGTAGGCTGGATGTGACACATGGTCATTTTATAGTGGGAATTCCCGACCATATAGCCGGGCCAAAAAATATCTGTCTATTTTTCCCCGGTCGTGGTTCTACCCTTCGGCGGAACCACGACTGGGTTATTGCTCTCTGCTCGGAAGCAGAGAGCGCCCTCTACCCGAAAGCAGAGGGCTTGACAGTGTCATAGAGTCGTTAATATAATGACGAAGACTGTATTTACTAGCCTTCCCATGTAGGCTGGATGTGACACATGGTCATTTTATAGTGGGAATTCTCGGCCATATAGCCGGGCCAGAAAATGTCTGTCTTTTTCCCCAGTCGTGGTTCTACCCTTCGGCGGAATCACGACTGGGTTACTGCTCTCTGCTCGGAAGCAGAGAGCGCGCTCTACCCGAAGGCAGAGGGCTTGACAGTGCTTAGAGCCGTCAGTATAATGACGAAGACTGTATTTACTAGCCTTCCCACGTAGGCTGGATGTGACACATGGTCATTTTATAGTGGGAATTCCCGGCCAAATAGCCGGGCCAAAAAATGTCTGTCTTTTTCCCCAGTCGTGGTTCTACCCTTCGGCAGAATCACGACTGGGTTATTGCTCTCTGCTTGGAAGTAGAGAGCGCCCTCTACCCGTAAGCAGAGGGCTTGACAGTGTCATAGAGTCGTCAATAGAATGACGAAGACTGTATTTACTAGCCTTCCCACGTAGATGGATGTGACACATGGTCATTTTATAGTGGGAATTCCCGGCCATATAGCCGGGCCAAAAAATGTCTGTCTATTTTTCCCCAGTCGTGGTTCTACCCTTCGGCGGAACCACGACTAGGTTATTGCTCTCTACCCGAAAGCAGAGGGCTTGACAGGGTCATAGAGTCGCCAATAGACTGACGAAATCTCTCCAGTTCCTTCTAGTCCAGGTCTTTTATAACCCGGGTCATACCCATTCCTGGGTAGAACAGAATATTTCACTACAACAGTAACTCAGAAATCCGAAAATTTGAACTGAGAAACCATTTTAAAAAAGAAAAATCGTACTGCTAGACCGTGGAGATTGCAGTAGGAGACCACTCTATTAACTTTTCAGAGTCTGCATATCAGTAAGTTGTAAGTTGGTCGACCGCTTGACCGAGAGCGACCCTAAAGCTCTCTTTTCTTTCTTAGCAAACTTTTAGTAGGGGTGAGAGGGAAATCTCTCCCTGTATTCTCCACTTACCCTCGATCCTTCTATTTGTTACTAAGTGCTCAGAATAGAGGTGTCGTGTACCATTTTTAAAGTCTTTCGTATGATCCGGGTTGGGATCGAACCCGTAACCTCTCGCAGGCGAGAAGTCTAACAATGAGCTTCGGCATATCTGCACACAGTTAATAAACTATAGGATTCTGTGATGACCATTGATCTTCCCGCCCTGTTATTGAAAAAAGATTAAGTAAAATCACATGATAATGGCGTGAAGATAAAGGCAGATAATTATTTTTTTACATAAAACGTGTAAAATCACATGCAATACACCGCCCTCATCAGCCGCCAGACTGTAAAAGTAACACAATTTCAGTGGCACAGGCGATACTAACACCTCTTTCGCCACCACGTATTCTTTTTCATTATAGACATATCAGTCTTTGCAGTTTTTATGCAAATTAAATTCAGATTTTCAATGTCGTAGTCAATAAAATATTTTTCTTTGATCGTTAAACAAAACACAATGCGTTCGTAATGACCTTTATCAGTGACGAATAATGAAAGGTAAACTAATGTCGTAAAAATCATGGTGTTGCAAGCATGGTTTTAATTAAATTTATTTATTTTACTACTTGACTAGATCCAACTCTATCCCTGTTAAGCTGTGGTCTGGAGACGATATGAATCATTGGAGACTATATGAATCACTTTTCAAGCTCCAGCCAGTGATGATCAATTTAAAAACGAAGAAAACGATTAACCGTAAAATGAAACTACGGCACCCGGCCTCACTTGATAGCACATGACATGTCTAACACTTTTCCACGCAATTGGATCACAGTAAGCTGATGATTTTGAGCATATTATATATAACAACAAATAATATTTTAGTTAATAAGTATACAGCGAATTTACTAAGTGTAGCTTAGATGTGACACAAGGCCGAAAGAATGGAGAGCTCAGGGTATCTAGAGCTCATTATTCAGTCATAATTTACCGAACCAAGCTCATGCGAAGAGCCCTAATAACAACTAAGCATAGCTTAGATGTGGTTCAAAGCCAAAACTATGAAACACCAAGTGGTTAGTAAACCCATTTCTTCACCATGAGCCGTGTTCCTTCCGAGCGTGCACGATCATGGCTCTCCACAATTTTCTGTTTTTTGTAGCTTTTAAAAATGTTGTCTATTTGTTATTTCTCTAAAACCCTGTTCCGTCATCCATTTTCCCAGGTTATGCATGTTCTGTACTGTTTTCCACTGCCCCTTTTATCCTCGATCTGCCCTGTGTGTATGAAATTTTCCAAACCCTCTTTCCTCATTATGTACCCCAGAAATTTCAACTGTCTTTTCTTCATGTTAAGTATAAATTTCCACTTTGTTTACATTTTCTTAAAACTTCTCGAAGGTTCGGTCCATAGTATTCTTGGAATTCTTTTTTAGAACTATATTTCAGTTACTTCAAGACTCTTTTTCTTCTTTGAGGAGATCATCCAGCATTCACGGTCATTGTGGAGAACATATATCACGTAAGAGTTCGCTATCGACTTCTCAGTCGGAGTTGATCTAAAGAGACAATTTTGCTAACCATTAACCACATCGAAGTACCCACTAAATTGCAAAGGTACTCATTAAATTCAAGATGCAGAATGCACTAAAATCTATTGTCTAGACTCTAGATTTTAGTGATGATCTCTTGGCATGCAAAACAGATATTGCGCATTTAACTGATTTATTCTGTATATTTATAATATGCAAATCTAAACTAATTTTATAAATGGTACTTCGTCTGTGTGTATGTGTGTGTGTCTGTGTATGTGTGTGCGTTCGTTACCTATAGACTCCGAAACGACTGAACCGATTTTCTTGAAAATTTACACAGTTGTACTAGAAGCATCTACAAGTGTTCTTAGCAAGGTGTTGTGTTGCGGTACCCCCGATAAATATCGAAAATCAATAATCGAAAAATCGGGTTATAGAGGGAGTAGTCCGATTTTAATCAAATTTGATGCACTTCTAAATAAAGACATAAGAAACGATATTCAGAAGTTTCAAGCTTGCAGTTCTTACAACAGTGCAGAAAATCGATATTATATATATATATATATATATATATATATATATAAAAGCAAAGATGTTTGTGTGTGTGTGTGTCTGTTTATCTGTCTGTATGTCCTTTATACAAATTCACAATTTTTATCCGATTCTCACCAAATATTCTTTCGGCTGAGTCTGAGCTCCAGGACCATGGATTAGTTTTAAAGCTTTCATTACACCCGAGCAACGCCGGACTATACTGCTAGTCCTATATAATCCATCAACCAACTAAAACACACAAAATAAATTGCACACCCGCAAAATCGGATTCAAATGACTAAAACATTTGGGAAAAACCCAAATTAAATTGCACACCTGCAAAAGGAGATTCAAACAACTTGGAAAAAACCCAACTAAGAAAAATTCAAAAGTCAGTGCGAAAAGCAAATTCTGAATCCTGATTGGATTAAAAACAGCAAATGTATATATGTCGTATTTTCACACTTAGCAGTAAAAAGCTTCGCTGGAAACGGCATCATGAGAAGTTTCACTATTTAAACCACGTCACTCTACTATCAAAGTCTGTCCGATATGGGACCGGTTAGCTGAGGACCTTGTGGCAATGTAATGAAAGAAAATTCAAGAAGCCGACCCGGACGCAGGGCAGGTCACATTTTCATTCAACCTCTTCTTCCAATTTTCTTTTCTTTTTTTTTTTTCACTCCACGCCAACCCGGACGTAGGTCATGCCACAGTTTCATTCTCCCTCTTCTTCCAACGTGCTTTTCTTCATTTTCAAACCAAGCCACTAAACAGGATAACACAACGACCAAATGAACATGTTAAGTACCACTTCTTTATTTGTTTTGCCTTCTCTTTCTCTCAACCTGTCGCGGCCTACTAAAAAGAGGAAGGAACAAATACTTTACGTTCCGCTACTACACAACCATGAATTTTGCGGACCTTTTTAATACCTACATTTCTCTACGAACAATTTTAACTACACAATTGCATCCAATTTCTCAATGAACATCTTTTCACTCACAAATACATTATAGTGTTCAGTTAACAAAATTTAACTTATATTTTACTTCTTACACTTTTGTCATTCTGTAAATAAACTTTTACTTTAATTTATACACGAAATATTTTATCCTTTCACATTTCAACAATCAACCTTTAACCCTCTGATATTTAAATTGTGGGGACTTTGGACGTGTTTTGCACAAGGCCAATTTACCAAGCATCACCGAGGCCACTACATATTCAATGATTTAAATTTGCAATTACAAGGTGATGATATAAGCCTCATTAAGGCTAAATCTAAGATCTGTACTTTCATAGACAAGGTGTGTTACTTCCGAGAAAACATTAGACGTCGAAGTTTGTCTCATTTTCCAAGTTTTAACCTACAAACCGATGACATTGATACTTTTATAATAGATGACGATCTCTTGATTTATTGTGATCGTTTGAAATCTCTGCAGGAGGACATGACTTAAAAATACCAAGATCTTATAAATCTGGAAATAACAGACTGGGTGTTGAATCCATTTACTAATAGTTGTGCAAGTGACACTAATCTCGTAATTCAAAAAGACTTAATTGCTGTAAAAGAATTTTGAATTGAAGCCACTCTTCAAAAATCGTAGGCGGATTTCTGGTTGCAGAAAGAAATTCCTGAAAGATATCTAAATTTGAGGGAGGCAATTGAACTTTACTTCCTTGCTTTCCCATCATCTTAAATGGCTGAACGCGGATTTAGTGCAGTTTCTCAATTTCTTACTAAGCAAAGAAATCGCCTGCAAATTGTAAAAAGGGGAGATTTGAGACTTCTATCTAAGCAGCATCGATCCTAGAGTGAGTGAATTAGTCAGGAAACACCAATGTCATCCATCTCATTAGAAGTTCTAAGTAAAAGGTGAATTTATTAAACATTTTTATTGCATCATTGATATTCATTCATATGTGATACATCTTGCAATTTATCATGCTAAGAGTTTCTACTATTGAAAATTCTCTCTCGCGAAACTCTCTTCCGGCTTATTGCCTACGAGTCAATTTTGATCTTCAAAAATTTAAATGCATTATCAATCGTTATTTGTTGCCTTGTTAGGGTGTACGTTGTGGTGCACATGGGTCGGAGCAAGAAATCGGGGAGCCGAAGTCGAATTCCAGTTGAATTCGTTGCATTCACTTACGCGCAAATACCCGTCGGAAAAGTATAAAGCCGTATCTTTCCTTCCGCTATGGGTTAAATAACAAGGCAGATTGAGTTATGTATCATTGACTGGTAACCGGTCTAACGTAGAAAGTAGTGGCAACCTACTGCACGAAAATCTTCTGCCCCGTTAGACATGTCTCGAAAGAGACATGATCGTTCAAGCGAGTGTCACGTATAGAACTTAACTGACTGAATTGTTATTCTTTTATTGTCCTTTCTCATTAAGCATAGTTTTCCTCATATTCTCTAAGAGCTCGTAACCTCTTGTGTTCTTGTGTTATTGTTTTTTTCACATTGCTTGGCAGGAAACGATTAATAAGATGTTAAAGTTCAAACTGCTCATACGGTGGCTGTGTAATATATAATTTAGTTCATTTTCTTCTTTTTCGTCCCCTACTCTATATATATATTCATAAAACCTACCCTTGAAAATATTTATTTTTTGGCAATTTTCTTTTTTTTTTTTTTTCATCGGCTCTTCTTGGCCATTGCTATTATTGAAAATTGATGACGTTCTGCGGATTTAAAATAGAAAATGATCTTTCTGATGTAATTAGTTCCCAATTTGGCATCTATGCTGATGACGTTTCCATTTACGCCCGTCTCAATAAGAAATCTGCCAAGGTTGGCAAAGCAAACCAGGTCGCTGCGTTTCAAAAGAACATTCAATCTGTGATTGAATGTGATAAAAATAGCAAGTAAATAGTCATGTTTCTGAGCAGAAGCCGCTCTTTTTTGACCATCATAGAGAAACATTGCTGCTTACCGTGAACATAGATAACGCTAGTCTACTAGAGGGCAACGCAGTGCGCCACCTTGGCTTCATTCCTTTAAGAGCTCTCAAATGGAATGACTAAATTGAATCCCTAGCTCCATATACTGCTAGAAAGTTTGGTTTCCTGCGTCCGGCCAGAATGTTTTTCTCATCAGAATCCATTTTGCCCATTTAATAGAACACGGTTGCCATATCTGATCAGGCGTTCAGGAAGTTATTTTTCCGCCTGAGTCCATCTTGCACATGTACAAATCAACCATCCGACCGTGCATAGAATACTGTTGTCATATCTGGTCAGGCGTCCCTGCTGTTCATCTCAGAGTTCTCGATGGGCTCCAAAGGAGAATCTGTGATGTGATCGGTCCGACCTTACAACTCGGCTCCAGCTACTTTCTCACCGGCGGGATGTGGCTTCCCGCTGTCTCTGCTACAAACATTTTCATGGCTTCCCGCTGTCTCTGCTACAAATATTTTCATGGCTTCCCGCTGTCTCTGCTACAAATATTTTCATGGCTTCTGCTCCGACAAAATTAGATCACTGGTGCCCACTCCACAAGAATTTACTCGTGCAACCAGACTGGCAATAAGGTTATACACTTTTACAGCTAAATCAACCAAATGCCGGCGACAATTCTACTCCAAAAGCTTCTTTTCTCGCACTTCCCGCCTGTAGAACTCCCTTCCTTTTACTCGCTTTCCTGAGGGCTACAACCTCCAGGAACTTAAATGTAATGTCAATTCCCACCTATTATCTCCTTGACTCTAGTCCTTTCTACATTACCCCGTTTATCATAGTTTCCTCTCTCTCTACCTTCGCAACTTTCTTCACACCTGTGTTCCTATCCCCCTCTTGTCCTTTCTCTGACACCCCCTGTAATTGGTTCGTCTTTCTCTTCACTTGTCTCCTGCCTTAATGTTTACACTCTTATGTAGCCCTCTGCGCATCAGTGGCGGTACCGCTTTGATTGGGGTGAAATGATTAAAAAAGTTATAAATCAGCCATTCTTTAATGCATTGAATACTGTTGCCATATCTGATCGGCGTCGTCCTGCTATTCATCTTGAGGTTACTGAAAAATCCAAAGAAGGATCTGCACTATAATTGATCCTGACGTGGCAATCACTTTCTCACCGACTTGATAAGGCTTCTCTCTGTCTTTTCTACAAGTATTTTCGTGGCACCTGATTTGATGATTTTTTCCCCTGGTACCCCGACCACATGTATTTACTCATATTACTAGATTGGCATCTAGGTCCCACCCTTTTACCGTCAAAGTAGTTGAATGTAACCAGCTCTTCTACTCTAATAGTTTCTTTTCTTGCACTTCCAGTTTGTGGAACTCACTTCTATTTGGATGCTTCTCTGATAGCTACAATCTTTAAAAGTTTAAAGGAAACGACAACTGTCGTCTTTTATCTACTTGATTCCCATCCATTTCTTTCCTTTTCTTCATCTCCCCTGGTACCTTTTTTATTCTCTTATTGTAGACCCCTGCGCACCAGTGGCATTTCTCTCTTGAAATGATTATGAAACAATATCTTTGTGTTGACATACTGGGATGATTTTCAAAAAGCGATAGACCAATCGGGAAGATCAGATTTTACAAAAGCTGAAAATTTGTGACGCGGATAAAACAAGCAAATAATCTCATAAAAAAATAATTTTACGAAAAAAAAGATGTTACTCGCTGTGTATTAATAGGAGATGTGCTGGTATGGTATCGGTCAGCAACTCGCAAAGAGAAAACAGCGAAACGAGTTCGAATTCCGACCGACTTTGTTAATTTCACTTTCTCTCAAATACCGTTTGGAAAAGTATGACTCCATCTCTTCTACGATTATCTATGGGTTAAATAATATTCCCTAACGTTCCTTGTCAACCAGACTAGAAAAATGGGAACACTCAATTTACAACCAGCCTGAAAAAGGGATGGTCTTCGTTATGTTTTCGTGCTAAAGAAAAAACTGCTATAACTGCAGTAGGTGTGGTTCTTCTCATGACTTGAACGGGTTAGGGTACTTGTTTACGTGACGTAGGAATATGTAAATTAAAGATGATGTTATATAGAAGTTTATTTTTTAGTATATGTATTTGAAATTATAAATAAAACATAACTTCATTTTTCGATTTCAATTTCTCATAAAATTTATCTGGAATTTCGACATAAAGTGCACACACCGAAGAATTTATTAATTCTAATTTTGTAGTGAAGGACCTCAGGTTTTCAAAGTGTCCAATGTGTCGCTATAGAAATCCAAGCTTGAAATCTAAAGTCAAAAGAATTTCACTTGCCAGTAAGAAGGTCATATATATTAAATAAAGCGTACTAGCCAATTTTAAGGAGGTTAGTAAACGAAATGACCCCCTTTCAAGATAAAAAGACTCTGATTTTGTTTTCAGACTCCACAATCCTGAGGAAATAAGAGATATCGAAAGATATTGCAAAGTCTTAACAGTCGATATATATATATATATATTCTAAACATATACTGTTAAATACAAGAGACAATGAATTTCTCTTATGTTTAAACATGAGCCGTTCTTAACATCGTATTTTAGATTTAATTTCAGGTGAAAATAAAGACAAAAATTCTCTAACATTTAGATAATTTTTTATTAAGTTGGTTCTAAGCTTTCGGCTCACATGAGCCATCTTTAGAGAGGTTACAAGGACGTTAACATAAAAATATCTACCATCAGCGGCGATTTTATCTTGTGTTGACAACGATGTTTAGAACGGCTCATGATTAAACATAATAGACATTCATTATCTCTTATATTTAACAGTATGTGTTTAGAAAATTATCTGCTGTTTCGATACACTATATATATATATATATATATATATATATATATATATATATATATGCAGTCATATGTGAGATGAGTTCAGCAAACATTCATTGATTTACTGAATTTTTATAGGGATGACAAATAAGGTGTATGAAATTCAATGCCCAGTACAGTTCTGTGCTTCTTGACACAAATCAATTACCAACATTGAATACACTACCACTTCTCTAGGTCGACGCCTTATTTGAAACTTATCAAACCATAAAAAAACGTTTACCACCCGATAAGTTACAAGAAAACTTAATGGAAATTCTAATAGCAAATACAAAAGTCCAATATAAAACAAAATATTCGAGAGGTACTATATATCAAACAACTCTCTCGTTAATTAAAAATATAAAATGTTTTATTTCTTTCTTTTTTTTCGTTTTAGAATCGGATGGGATACAGGGAAAACTAAGAAAATAATTTTGTAACAATAATGGATAAATCAACGGAAATAGAGTCCAGACAGGGGTTTTGATCGACTGACACTTTTACCGTCAAGATTGAAAGAAGAAATCATGTATTGCCCAAAAATATAACATTTTTTTAAAAATTTAGAGTCGATTTCTATTCTGATTAGTTAAATTCAACACACACACAAATTTTTCTGTCTTTCCACACACATATTGTTTCTTATATTCAGATGAAAATCGTTTTCACAACAATGAGCTAATATTACCTGATAACGAGGTAAAAAAATCTTGAAACATAGAAATTTCCGTGTCGCAATGTAAGCTATACGAATTTTAAATAAAGATCAAATGTGTGTACATATATATATATATATATATATATATATATATATATATATATATATATATATATCGAATAAAGGAATAGGGTTGTTCCAACGAGAGTAATTAATATAAAATAAAAAGTGTGAGAAGCCGTGAACGTTTTCTTTAAAATATATATTTATTGTTTTGGTATTTATCCAAGTTATAGAGTATTAATTGGTCATGATTTGCGCTACACGTGTTTCGAGTCTAAAATTGACTCTCTTCAGGCCAACAAATTCGTTGTGTTACGTGTAGCGCAAATCATTACCCAATTAATACTCCATAACTTGTATAAATACCAAAACAATAAATATATATTTTAAAGAAAGCGTTCACGGCTTCTCACACTTTTTATTTTATATATATATATATATATATATACTTTTTAATTAAAAATAGAGTATCTACTTAAATACCAGTAGCTATTAAAGATAATGTTCAAACAAATAAATTAATATATATATATATATATATATATATATATATATATATATATATTAATATTTTTTTAATCATATCACTCCGAGCAAGGTGGTAACGCCACTGATGAGTAGGGGGCTACGTAATTGTGAAAAGACTGGAAAAGAGAAAACCGGAAACCACATCCTAACCAGGGAACAAGGGATGAGCCTCTTCACCTGTTCAACAGACGTGGGTGGAGTGTGAACCGGGCGATAGTTTAGTCTATCTACTCCAATTGAATATATATATATATATATATATATATATATATATATATATAAATGCCAAAATTTACTAAAAACACACCCACCAAAAAAATTACGTATTCCAACACATTAGCTCATAAAAATGTACAATTTAATCACTACTCAATGTTTCTTCAATATCCATAGCAATTTTTAGAGACAAGAATTTGGTTACCGATAGTGTCTCCTCTTAATGATATTTTGGCTTGTCTTATTTTGAAATTTCTGGAAATTCTTTTTTTCAAAATTCTTTTTTATTTTAATTACAGAGACGATGCTGTATTAAGATAGTTTTACCCGTTTTTATCAAAACATTCAACCGTAGATAAATTTTACCTTTCAATCCAAGTTTAATAATTTTTACTCTTCCTAGATATTATGTTATATAGTACTATTGACATTTACTTGGGTGGGGTGGGGGAGCTTACAGAAAATCTACCAACAAAAAGATATTATCGTTTTTTATTTTTATCATTGTTATATGGTTAAATCTGAAATAGTTATAGCATTTATTCAACAGAACTAACAATCTGCAATCCGCAATACTTCCAACATTTTGAAAATTAAATATAACAACTGTTTTAGCTTCCTTTCATTCACCATAAGGTCAATTTTAGAGCCACTGGAGTTTCAGGATATCATCAGTTTCTATAATTCCTTCAGTTTAGTTCATTTGCAATGGTGTGCAGCAATATGAATCTGTTTTTAGAGTGTATGATGAAATTTGTTTGGCCTTAAAAAATATTGTCATCCCTGGTGGCATCAGATTTTTATCACATCCAGACACTATTGTTTCAACTATTAATTAGTGGTTCTACAGTCTTTGACTGCAATGGACATCACTCCAGGGAAGCGTTAAAAAACTAATGCTGCATGCAAACACTGGCATGCCTTATAAAGATATCGCGGGTATTGTTGGTGTCAGCCTTTCAACTGTCAGTCATGACATCAAAGCGAAGAAAAAGACTGGATCCATCAGTCCAAAACATCAAGGAAAATGCAGTCAGAAGAGAAAAACTTCAAGAGATGATCAGAGAAAGTGTGAAAGGTCCTATTAAGACATTTTTCGTTTTGTTTCAATTAATTTGCACAATGGTGTGTGTGTGTGTGTGTGTGTGTGTGTGTGTGTGTGTGTGTGTGTGTGTGTGTGATAAAATGTATATGCCTTTTGTTAATAGTTCATTGGTTACCATCAGTTTAGATCATTTGCAATGGTGTGCAGCAATATGAATCTGTTTTTAGAGTGTATGATGAAATTTATTTAGCCTTAAAAAATATTGTCATCCCTGGTGGCATCAGATATTTATCACACCTAAACACTATTGTTTCGACAGTTGATTAGTTTTCTTGAGGCCATTGTATGCGACTGGCATTACTCCAAAGAAGCTTACGAAAAGTGTTTCGCTGCAAGAACACACTGGTAAGCTATACAGAGAGATCACAGATCTACCGCAGAAAGCAATGGCAACCCTACTGCGGGATAATCTTTTGCCCAGTCAGTCATGTCTCTTTAGAGACATGATCGCCCAAAGCGTGTATCACGTATGACATTTAACTGACTGGACATAGACAGAAAATTATCGGTAATGCTGTTATCGAATCTTATGAAAATATAAATCATAGCATCGGAATTTTTCAAATGTTTCCATTCCTGAAATAAATGCTCATTTTTCAAACTAACATACATAAATATAAAAAAAAAATTGAAAAACTTAAAAGAAAACGGTTAAGTTAATAACCTCGTTATTTATACTGTATAATACATAAATTAATCGTAAACTAAAATGTTTAAGTGGATACAAAATCATTTACTCACTTTCTATAATTCGATTAAATTACGTTACTTAACATCCGCCATAATTTACCTAGACATTTCGGTTAATCAGATAAAATTTTATGAATGTCTCTTAATTTAAAAAAGAAATGAAAGACTAAAAACTTTTTTACTTTTGATTCTAAATACTTGTTGCCAAATAAAATATTCCTCGTAAAAGCAAAGGAATAAATAAAAGCAAGTCTGTTAAAATTACGCAGACAGGAAACGCTGAAAATGTTGGAGTGATGAAATTTTAAACTTTTAAAATTAAATTAAATGCCATAAGCTTGACATATTGCTTTTTCATGGAGTCATTTAATTGTTTATGACGAGTTAGGATGCGAAAACCTTAATAAGATTTCAGGTCTACTACAGAAGCTGAACAAAGTATTAACCAAGGTAGAAGCAATAAAGCAAAAAAGGTTGGAAGCAAAAAATTTTAGGAGCAAAGAAAGATAGAAGGAAAATTAAAGTTAAATTTCAAACAAATAAATTTAGAAGCGAATAAGCTTTGAAGCAAAGAAAACAGCGCTAAACTCCGATGTAATATCCATCCTCCGCTATAGCAGTGGTGGCTGGATAATTTTCTCACATAGGAAAGTAGACTTTAGACCAGGGGTCGGCAACCTTTTAAAGATTGAGGGCCAAAAAGCTATGTAGAATCATGGAGGAGGGACAAACAGCTATGGCTCCAGTGTCATTAAAAAGAACCATGTTATTAAATATGTGAATAAATTTTCTGTGTGTTTGAAGAAAGCAAGGATTCAATATAATTTAATATCTAAAGGGAATTTTGTTAAAAAAATATTACATCTTAAAAATAAATGTTTTATAAATCAGTACTGAAAAAAATTCCATTAATATCGGTTAAAAACACTATTTTATATTCATTAAAAAGTGCCCGCTAACGAAAGCAATTTCACAGAAAAATGAAAGTGAGACCGTACGCTAATTTTGGCGATCCCTACAAATAAAAAATAAAAGTAAAACACATTCTTCAGGTAAAAAAAAAAAAAAAAATTTAATTTCGACGCAATATATTCAGGCTATCAACTGTCACTTTGGTTTGGTTTACCTATATTTATATCATGTCCTGAGTAAGGTAGCGGGCCGGACAATATTCACTCGAGGGCCGGATGTGGCTTGCGGGCCGGAAGTTGCCGACCGCTGCTTTAGACAATAGAAATATAGTTCTACAGTAGAATTATGAGAATATCATGGAAAGTGGAATGTGAGCAATGAAAATGTTTTAAGCAAAATGGAACCAAAAATAACTTCTACTTAGACTCCGATGTTTACAGTTCAAATTTCTAGGACACATAATGAGAAAAGACGACTCAGGGAAATTGATACTCACAGGCAGGCAAATCTGTCAGGGGGAGACGGCGAGTAAGCTACCTAACGAAAATTTTCTAATAAACAGTATAGTAAGAAATGAAAGTAAACGTTAATCAAAATTGCATATGCTGTGAAGATGTGGCTCTCCACGATCTCTCACATTCAAAAAGGACACGGAACATTTTTTTTATCATTTCACCCTATTTATGACGATAAAGGCTCTAATATGCAGTCGGTGTCAGAGAATATTTCAAAAAGAAATCTGTAATTAAGAAAACAGAAGATAACGACTAACACTGCAATTTAATGTTTGAAGATTAAAGCTGGTTGGAAAGCGAGAAGCAGGGAGAGAATTTCACAAGCGAGAATTGCGAGAGAAAGTAAGAGAAATAAAAGAAAAATAATATTTAGTGACCAGGTGAGGCGTGTTAATCTAGTTGCATTCATTTTCAGACCCACGTTGTGTCCCTGTAAGATATGGTGGCATAGAGACAATGATGATCGAATTCAATTCTACAAATATTTTCACTATTTCTTTCCTGAAAAGGAAAAAGAAATAACTTCAAAGAACAAACGAACTATATTGCATACACGGGTCAAAATATAAAAAAAAATATTGATCCTCTCTACTAAAATAAAGATAGCTGTGTATTTCTTATATATATATATATATATATATATATATATATATATATATATGTATATCAGCATGTAGTGTGGGTATAGAATAATCCCAAGGAGTATCCTGTACATACAGTGGTAGGATAACTCTCTATGAGAGCTCTAAATATATATGTATATAAATACATATAGTGCAAATATTAAAAAAAGGCAGACAGGTTATTTCATGGTAAATCGGAAGTATGGGACTATTTAAGGTGAACTATCATCAGCTTCCGTCTTTATTTTACAAAGGATTTTACACGAATGAGATTCAAAAAGACCTAAAAACACGAATAAAAATAACGGTCGTTATTTTTATTCGTTTTATTTTTCGGTCTTTGTGAATCTCATTCGTGTAAAATGTGTGTGTGTGTGTGTGTGTGTGTGTGTGTGTGTGTGTGTGTGTGTGTGTGCTGTTAGATTAAATAAATTGCAAATATTGTCTGCTTATTTTAATAAAATCTGTTCATACTCACGGATAATTTTTGCGTGTTATAATTGAAAGATGTAAGAAATGAGATATAACGTTGACAGATGATATTATTATTCATTCCTCGGCGTTCCCAAGTACATTCAATCTCCTTCCAATATAACATTCAGAAGGGTTTTAGATGTGGTAATAAAGAAAAAAGTAGCCGCAAAACAGTGTTGCTAAAGATTACTGTAAATTTTCTTTTTGCTTCAAATATAACTACATATAACTATATATATTACTACAGTATTCATAGCTGATTCTATTAATTGATTGTTTGTTTGTTTTTGAGGCTTAACGACCTATCAATCCTTATGGGATCATTTTAAGGTCATAACCAGTGATTTTTGAGTAAGCTTATTTTATTTTTACAACGTTTTTCTTTTCACGATTCATTGGGATTTGTTTTTAAGAGCAGGGTCCTCAAGTCCTACCCTTGTTATTTAACCCATAACTGGAGGGAATGGACGGATTAATACCTTTCCCAAGGGTAGCAGTGCTTAATTGAATGCATGGTATTCAGCTGGAATTCGAAGTCGGCTCACCGATTTCTCTTTCCGAGCCGATATCCACTGCACCACAACGCACATCCGTCACTATACGCTTACAGCACCTGGTATTCCCAAGCGGTCACCCATCTAAGTACTGACCAGGCTCAACTTCGGTGATCGAGCGAGAACCGGTGTATTCAACGTGATAGGCCGTAAGCCCTCTATTAATTAATGGCTATGAATACGGTAGTAATGTTCTAAAATGTTTATAGATAGAACAGTTTTTCAATGCTTTAACACGTGCATGAATATGACATTACAACATACAAAATTCCATTTCGGATAATTTTCACGTTCTAATGAACGCTAAGCAATATGTCAACTGTTATATTATTCGTGAGTATGAACGGGTTTTATTAAAAATAAGCAGAGACAATGTCTGCAATTTATTTAATTTGACATGCTGCCTAAATATACACACACACTATATATATATATATATATATATATATATATATATATAGGAAAGAATATTAATAAAAAGTTTTGAATTTAAAAATGTACTTTTTTTGGACAGTATTTGTTTATTTTATATTTCAGACCGCCCTCGGTCCTTCATCAGAAACGATTGATTTTTAAATTTGAATTAGAAACGTATTTCACGATAGCGTCCGAATATTTTTTTTGTGTTTACATCACTTGGTGTGTTTGTTCACAACATGCGGCACGTCCATAGAGAAAGTATGTTTGTTTTAGATAAAAATTTCTTGGAATATCTGAAAAAAAATTTTTAGCTGTTGAAATATTTGTAAAGATTCAACACACCTAAGTCCCTATTTAACTCTAGCTTGTGTGTATTTAATTTTAAAATCCAGTATTTTTCTTTCTTTCTGTGTGTGTATGTAGAACTAAAATTGGAGTCTATTAGCAAACATTTGCAATTTTCTAAAGTATGATCAGGTTGATTAAAATGGGCTGCAATTTGGGAGTATACATTTTTTGTCGTATATTTAGTTTGTGATTATTGAAGCCAAATCTAAAGCTATTACCGGATTCGTCGATATATCCACTGTTGGGGCAAATTGAGCAGAAGAGAAAGTATATGATGTTTTCGCTGTCACAAGTAAGTTTGGTGGGTGTAATTTTATTTTGGTGTTGGGTACAGAGAATGTTTTGTCTGTTATTAAATGTTTACAAATTAAACTGCGAGGCTTCCTACATTTTAAATTTTTTTAAATTCCCTGATAGGTTTGTATTATTTAAATATTTGTTTGGATCATCACTATGTTATATATATATATATATATATATATATATATATATATATATATATATAAACAGAAATAGGGGTTGTTCAAACGAGAGAAATTGTTATAGAAGAAAAAGTTCGAGAAGCCATGAATGTTTTGTTTCAAGTGTAGATTTATTTTTGTTATAATTAATACTATTAATTGCTTTCTCTATGATATATTAATTGTCCGTAATCGTATTTGTGTCGTTACACGTGTTTTGACACGAAAGTTGACTCTTTTCAGGCGAATAAACTTGTGACTTTACATATTGAGATCCGTTTGTTTTTCTAATGGCCAAAATATCGTGTATATATAGATAAGTAATGAGCAGGTCAGAAAGGTCAGATGAGTGCGTGTTTGTTGATTGTTCTTTAACTCTCAAAAATTTAAATCCATTGTACATCGTTATTTTCTACTTTCTTAATTCTTGTTCATTTATTCTCTCTATTCTTAATAATGTTGTTTCGCATATAAAGTTAATAGTCATCTCCTATCTCACTAACCTGCATCCTCTCTCACATTCTCCTTTCTCCGTCCACTTCACTCACATCAGTATTCTCATCCTTCTCTTACCCACTTCCTACAACCTGTCACTCTTTATCATAATTTTACTCCTATGTAACACCCCTGAAAAACTGTGGCAGTAAAATGCCTTGCTTAGGGCGATATGATTATAAAAAAAATTCTATGCTATTATAATGTGGGCATAAAGTGGGGGATCAATTCTACATAACAATCAATATATAAACTGATCCCTCCCTTCATGCCTATATTCATCCTTCTCTTACCCACTTTCAGACACCCCCTATAACCTGTCACTCTTTCTCATAGGTTTCCTCCTATGTAACCCCCCCTGCAAAACAGTGGCAATAAAATGCCTTGCTTGGGGCGATATGATTATATAAAAACATATACTAAAAATATAATAAAAAGAAAGATTTTCTAAATGCATAGCAGAAACACTACACCAGGTGTAGCAGAAATATTCGCGGTCTGGACGAATGGTAGACTTATATGTGTGTGATATAGATTCTTATAACGAAAATCGAAATAAATCATATTTTTGTGGATTATTGTTTAAATAACCACACAATATAAGAATAACACAAAACAGATATGAGAGGAGAAATGTAACTATATTGAACAAAAGATATACAACCTGTACACGATTAGTAGATTCAGGAATGCTTGTTAGTAGGAGTCAAATATATACAAAGACGTAAGTCCGGATAATAAGTCTATATTCTTGCTGACCAAAGAGAGGCATTTTAACTGCTCTGACACGGACCAACTCTAACAACTATATTTAGTTGTCCCTCTCAGTAAGGGCAACATGTGACACATGGTCAGTTTTGACTGGGATTTCCGGGCGATATGGCCCGGCCAAAAAATGTCTGTCTATTTTTGCCCAGTCGTGCTTCTACCCTTCGGCGGAACCACGACTGGGTTATTGCTCTCTGCTCGGAAGCAGAGAGCGCCCTCTACCCGAAGGCAGAGGGCTGACAGTGTCATAGTTGCAGAGGCAAATGCCAACTGGCAACTCATTATTTAGTTGTCCCTCCCAGTAAGGGCAACATGTGACACATGGTCAGTTTAACTGGGATTTCCGGTCCATTTGGCCCGGCCAAAAAATGTCTGTCTATTTTTGCCCAGTCGTGCTTCTACCCTTCGGCGGAACCACGACTGGGTTATTGCTCTCTGCTCGGAAGCAGAGAGCGCCCTCTACCCGAAAGTAGAGACCTGACAGTGTCATAGTTGCAGAGGCAAATGCCAACTGGCAATTCGACTGCCATTCTCTGTAGGCAGGACTATTTGTATACTATGGAAGAGTCCATTAAGTGTGTAAAAAGCGGTGACATCTCAACACATATGTACTTATTGTAATTTACTAAGCGCAGCTTAGATGTGGCACAAGGCCGACACATATGTACTTATTATATGCTACAAATAGTGGAGAAACATTTTTATCAAATTTTATTCCGACTAGAAGGTCGGAATTTTCTGATTTGTGTCTAAAAAATGGTTTGATTGAAACACAAAGAAATATTAAATATGAATGAAACATCGAGATAAGGTCGACCAACAGAACGGTTGTCTTATGAACTGAAAGAACCAAGAAGAAATAAAACAATTTCATCAAATTTCAGTCGGACGAGAAGGTCAGATTTCCTGTGCTTCCTGAATGGATTTATTTAAACAAAAATTGTAAATGTGAATGACAAATGTCTCATCTAATTTCACTTGACCAAGAAGAAAATTGAACTAAATGACATGTAAATGGCATATACTAAAAATATAACTTTCGTCGGTTTTAAAGTTCAGACGACTGAAGTTGTTTTATAGAATTGATTAGAAGAAAAGTAAATACATTGTTAGCTGAATTGAATGAATTAATCACTTTTCCGGATTAAAATGAAGTCTCGATTAAAGGAAATGAATATCTAAAAGGGATTTATCGAAGAATCAAAAAATATAAAAGGGATAAAATATTTCAATCTAATGTTGTTCGAATGAAACCTGTTTCTACTGGAGGACTTGTAAATGTGAAATATATTAATGGAAAACGAACAACTAAACATAAATAGAAATGTTTTGTTCGAATGTTGATGAAATAAATAGAAGGTTGAACGAAAAAAACAGTATTACAATATATATATATATATATATATATATTGTTTAATACTTAGTTTTTGGTTCTAATAGGGTTAGAAAATCGCCTGAAGACACCACTCATGGTAGAAACCAAGGTAGCGAAATAACCCGTTTAAAAATTATATATATATATATATATATATATATATATATATATATATAATGAATTATTTTGAACATTATTTTTACCGATACTCGTATTTAAGTAGATATTCTGTTTTTAATTAAACAGTATTTTATATTTATATCTACCGGTCTGATTATTTCACGATAAATTTTTATTGCGAAAAGGTGTGCTATCCAGCAGGATTCATTACAAACCAGGTTTCGTTAAAATTCGTTAATTTCCGTAACATGTTTACATTTGTTGATATTTACGATACATTTCAGAGCAGATATGGTTTGGTTACGATGGATCGAAAATTGTGTTATATATAAAGACCACGCATGATCAAGAGGCTATTAATAGTCAAGTGGTTAAGACAGTACCAGATCAAATGGTAGCTTACCCTATGTAAATAGGGGTCGCAGGTTCGAATCCTGCTGGATAGCACACATTTTTGCAATAAAAATTTATCGTGAAATAATCAGGCCGGTAGATATAAATATAAAATACTGTTTAATTAGATATTAGGGACATATTAAGTAAATAAAAAATATTTTCCACTTATCATTATAAAAACATCCAGGAACATCCGAATTTTTCTAATTAAGTAATGACATAGTTTTATTGGAATTATTATTTTTCAATTCAGTGAAGATTTTCAGTTAAAAATTACAAATTTGAAAAGAAAAAGTAGGTTATTTAAAATCTCCAAAGACTATTAATTTTAACCAAAAAAATTGTCAGAGAACACGAAGGTTATGTGCGAAATTTCATGAAATTAATACGTAGGGGTGTAAAACATTCAAAATTTTTGTTTGCTAGTATTTTCTAAAAAAAAGACATTTCCATAGAAATTTTGCGATAAGTCCTGGAAATTTCATTACAATCGGATAATTATTTTATTTTTACAAGAATGTTTAAATAAATGCGTTTGCTACGGATAAAAGGCGCAAAAAAAATCAATGTTAAAAATTAGAGAAGGTGATGACGTAAACAAAATAAGATTTTAACCAAAATTTCGAACGTATTAGAAAGGATTAAAAAAATTCAAAAAATAATTCAATCGGTCTTTCATATTAATAATAACATGAACATTTTGACGATAAAACTTTACTTTCGTTAAGTTTGTGGTCCTTTTCATCACGCTATGCTGTTTTTCCGCAAAATAGTGATATATATATATATATATATATATATATATATATATATATATATATATATATGTCACAATATCGTGACATCATTTCGGCGGTTTCAATCCTGAGTAAAAGCAATCGGAGTTTAACCGTACGATGAGCTGTGATACGGCGAAACAGATCTGTCTGCGGATCACTATATATATATATATAATCATCCGCAGACAGATCTGTTTCGCCGTATCACAGCTCATCCGTACAGCTAAACTCCGATTGCTTTTTTACTCAGGATTGAAACCCGACCGAAATGGATATATATATATATATATATATATATATATATATATATATATATGTGTGTGTGTGTGTGTGTGTGTGTGTGTGTGTGTGTGTGTGTTTTAATAAAATCCGTTTATCCCCACGGATAATCTTTCGTGTAATACAATCGAAAGATGTCAGAAATGAGCTGTATCTTTGACAGATGTTAGTTTCATTAATTTCTCACGGTACCCAAGTACTTTCAACCTCTTTCTAAGCTCATCTTCAGGGGTGTGAGGTATGGTAACAAAAAGTAATCACCAAAACTTTGTTGCTAAAATTTACCTTACATTTTTTCCGCTTCAAACATAACGGTTGACAAATTGCTAGCGCTCATTTGAACGTGAAATGATCCAAAATGTATTTTTTTTATATGTTGTAATGTCATGGTCATGCACGTGTTAAAGCATAAAAATTGTTCTTTTTACAAACATTTTAGAACATTACTACTGTATTCATAGCTGATTCTATTAATTGACAGCTTAAGTGTTTTAATGAATATTGCCTCGAGAATCTGTAGTTTGCTTTTGTTGTTTTCTTGGTGTAGGATAGTTGTATTATCGATAATTATTTTTTTATATTGTGAATGTAGACAGGAATGTTGTTGTAGATGCCTAGAAGTTAACATATATATATATACATATATATATATATATATATATATATATGTGTGTGTGTGTGTGTGTGTGTGTTTATAAGTGTGTGTGTGCATATTATAAGAAAGTGAAAGAACACGTAGATTAAAACCCACTGTTCAAGCAGTTACTTTTATAGAGTGCTCGATACGAAAAATAGCTTAATATTGTAATTTTTATTATAATGTTTTATAAAGCATTATATCACTACACAAACATTTTCATGTGTCCAAACATTACTGATCTTCATCAGGTGATAGTTGAAAATAAATTGTCAAAATGTTTCATTTAGAAAATATAAGATGAATTCATAGTTATTTAGAAACTAAAGGGGTAGTGGTAGAAGGGGTATGTAGTAGGGGTGTCAGTCTTGTTCTATCAAAAACGCGAATTATGTAACTTTGAAGCTGAAGATTTGGGTCACGAAAAGAATTAGAATTGTTTGGTGTCAAAATTATTGATCTGAATCATAAAAATGTTTGTATACTGATATAATGCTTTTATAAATCATTATAAAAGATGACGATATATATACACTACAGTCAACCGCAGACAGATCTGTTTCGCTGTATTACAGCTCATCAGTACGGCTTAAGACTGTGGTCGCTTACTTAACCCAGGATCGAAAACCGACCGAATTGGCGTCAGTCGACGATTCTACGCCGAGGCCACGAGCGTCCAGTAGAAGAATGGATATGCCAATGTAAGACGAATGGATTGTAATAATATTAGATTAAATGTTAAATGTAATCCGACAGAAAGTTCGATGTAAATTCAAATTTGCTGAACAAATATTTTGGTACCTGTCGTCTGAACTATTTCTTTCCAACTTCTATAAATTAGTTGTTAATTCTACACCTTTCACCCTCTCCCCTAATTTATATCTCTTATCTTCTTTCGAAACAAACCATCTGTTCCTGTAAAACAAAAGATTTTTCAAAATATCTATTACTCGGAGCTGAAGAAAGGAAGGTTTTTTAAAAATCTGTAGTAATAGCTATTCTCGAAATGAAATAAATTTACAAGTGGAATATATATATTCGCCATCCACATACAAACCTGCTTTGCTGTATAACAGTTCATCAGTGTGGTTAGACATTCAATGGCTTCTGACCGGGATTGAAACTCGACCAACTTGGTGTTAGTCGGAGTCGCTAATCCCTAAGCCATAGGCCCATGGAATTCAGAAAAGGGAAATTTAAGCTTGCTATATATAAGCGCAAGTGAATACAATGGATTCAACTGGAATTTGGAGCCGAGTTCGAATTCCAGTTCAATCCATTGTATTCACTTGCGCGCAAATACCCTTGGGAAAGGTATTAATCCGTCTCTTCCTTCCAGTTATGGGTTAAATAGAAGGACAGATTGGGTTCTATAGCTTTGGTCGGCAACCAGTCTACCGCAGAAAGCAATGGCAACCGACTGCGGGATAATCTTCTGCCCAGTCAGTCATCTCTCTTTCGAGACATGATCGCCCAAGCGTGTATCACGTATGGCACTTAACTGACTGATATATAAGCGGTGTATACACACGCCAGTCACCTAAAGAACTCTCTCTCTCTCTCTGTCTCATTCTGTCTGTCTGTCTGTCTGTCTGTCTCTCTTTATATATATATATATATATATATATATATATATATATATATATATGTATATATAAATATATATATATATTTATATATATGTATATATAAAGTTGCTGTTGACTGGATATATGCTTGTTTACGTTATTCGGACTCTTGCCCTCATCTTTATTGCCATGTTTACAATGTTTTGTTCGCTGTACGCTCCAGCCTTCTTCAGGAGCTAGGAATTTCGAACCGAACCGTTTATTATCTTCAAGGACACATAAGGTAAGTGGATATAGGAGTGAATTAACCCACAGAGTTGTGAGATTAAGACTAGGCTACAGCAGTGGTGAACAAATAACTTAGAAGAGTTAAGTTAAACGGAAATATCTACATAGCAACGCACGTGAAATGAGAATTATATAACCTAGTGATCGAAATAAAAGAGTTTGTTCGAAATTTCTAGCATCTGAAGAAGGCTAGAGCGTGCAACGGCCGAAACATGGCAATAAAGATGAGGACAATAGTCCGAACAATGTAAATACTACCTCATCTCAGGAGGAAAGACACATACTGAAAGATTGAGAATTCTACTCCTGCAGCTTCTTTCCTCGCACTTCCCGCCTATGGAACTCGCTTCTTTATTCTTGCTTTCCTGACGGCTACAACCTCCAGGAATTCAAATGCAATGTCAATACTCATCTCTTAACCACTCGACCCTAGTTCTTTCCTCACCGCCCTGTATATCCTTTCCTTTCTCTCCACCTCTGCAACTGTCATCCATCCTGTATTCCCTTCCTTCTCTTGCTCCTTTCTAAATGGTTTGTCCTTCTCTTCACTCTCCTCTATCCAGTGCTTTTACTCTTATGTAGCCCCCTGCACATCAGTGGCGTTACCGCCTTTCTCGGGGTGATGTGATAAAAAAAAAATTTCTTCGTCTAGAATTTTCGGATGAGAAGTTATTATTACTTACACTATCGATAATCTTCAGCACATGACACATGAAGAGATTATGTGTTCCACCATATTACAGGTTATCAATGTTGAATAAAATATAACAGTTATATAACAGTTATATAACAGTTATATAACAGTTATATGATATGGGGTAATTGTTAATGAGCATGACTGTTTAGTGAATTCGATCCTCAGTCGAGATCCATGACAATAAATTTCTGCCAAAACAAAGCTTCAGAAATAAACTACAGTTAAACCTGGTGTATAGAAACCCCCGTCGTCAGCGACCACCTGCTATTAACGACCGCTTTGCTATGCACGGACGATTTGCTAAGGTTAATTGACCCTCACTGAGTGACTTCTTCCAAAACGAGACGACCGACCAGCATGAAAGAAAAAAGAATCACTGGTTAAGCGACCACTTTAACAAAAATTCTTTTTAGCAGTATAATCATAATTTCTAAAATTAAAAATATGTACATTCTGGAGAGTAAAATATACTATCGTGGGGAAGATAGGTCACAAGTCTTTAGTGAGCGACCACCTGCCGTATGCGACCGTATTTGATGGCAGTAACGGTGGTCGCATACAACAGCTTCCACTGTATATCATTCTAAAACAGCCAATAATATATCAGCTTTTGTAGTCTCTCAAGAGCATTTCAAACAGCATCAACATAACACTAATGATT
This sequence comes from Ascarosepion bandense, assembly GCA_037127315.1. Classification (NCBI taxonomy): domain Eukaryota; kingdom Metazoa; phylum Mollusca; class Cephalopoda; order Sepiida; family Sepiidae; genus Ascarosepion; species Ascarosepion bandense. The sequence continues at coordinate 63,965 of JBBBDQ010001927.1, forward strand.
AATCATTACTTTTATTTTATCGTTTCTTTTTACTTAAAGTCTAAGAAAAACGTCCCAGACTTTATGCATAATATATATATATATATATATATATATATATATATGACTTCAAAGAAGCGGATAAGTAATGTCTATTTAAATTTTTGATTTGTTTTCTTTCTGGCAGATTAGTTTCTGGATATTGGTGTTAAATTTAATCAAATTTCTCTCTTGGTAACGAGTGAAGCCAGTCATAACGTAGGGATTTTAACAAGAACTAAAAGAAACATTGCAGTGTTCTATTACGCCTTCAACGCTGAGATAAAGATAATTCAACTTCTCCTTTAATAACGAAAATTATTTATAAATGAATATACATGCCATGTTTTAGGAACTTCGTTGTGGTATAATGGTTAGCTAGCTTCTTTCGCTAGTTGCAACTGAATAGTGAGTTTCTATTCTCACTGGGTGTCCCATACTTTCGGCCTTGTGCCACATCTAAGCAGTGCTTAGAAAGTTAGAGCACCTCGACGTGGGGTAATGGTTAGCAAGCTTGTCTCGCTAGAACCTATTAAAACGGAGTTCGCTCCTCACTGGTTACCCCATACATTAGGCCTTGTGCCACATTTAAGCAGCGCTTAGAAAATCAACTATTTTATATTTGCCTGGCATATTTTTGGGACGAAAAATCATCTCTCAGTTGCGTCTCTGTCCTCGAAGACAGAGTGCGGCTCAGTTGTAGATCCGTCCTCGAGCGCAGAGGTACATCTGAGAAGAATTACACTGAGTAGATGCCCGGTCCCGGGGAACAGTGTCCCGCGGCCGCGTCATTCCACTGCACCAGAGGGGTGGACCAGGTGCTTGTCAGGTGCTTGGGAATGCTAAATGCTGTAAGCTTGGATGTGCAGATGGTGTAATAAATAATGACTTCTAACTGTTAATCGAAGATCTGTGATCTAATTCCACGTTGAGTTCGATATATTCACTTACGTGTGTCTGTGTATTTTGGTGTAGAAACAAAACGTTCAATTTTATAGCAGTTTGTAGTTTGCACATGTTCTAAAGTAATAATTAATAATAAATATTTATTGGTATATTTTTATATTGAGCACTGTTTTAATTTAAGGTTTTGATTTTTGTTTTTGCAATTATTTTCTTCGTTCTTATATATATATATATATATATATATATATATATATATATGTATATATATTTATATATGTATATATTTATATATGTGTGGGTGTGTGTGAAAAGTGTATCTATATAATTATAAATATCTGTATATATATGCAATTTGTTATATATATTATATTATTGATATATTATATATGTGCGGTACTTATTTAATAGCGCTCAATATCAGTGATTGAGCTGACATATTCAAATAGATAAGTGTTAGTTTGTGATCCTGGGTTTCACGATCTTGCGATAAACCCAGGGTCACACACACACACACACACACACACACACACACACACACACACACACACACACACACACACACACATATATATATATATATAATGCTTTTATAAACCATTGTAGTATGATGCTATTATACAACTTAATATATCTAAACTTATTTGTAAATGGAACTTTGTGTGTGTGTGTCTGTGTGTCTGTGTGTGTGTGTCCGTTACCTATAGACTCCGAAACGGCTGAACCGATTTTCTTGAAAATTTACACAGTTGTACTTTAAGCGTCAGCGAGTGTTCTTAGCTAGGTTTAAGTCGAGGTACCCCCGATAAATATCGGAAATAGATAATCGAAAAATCGGGTTATAGAAGGAGTAGTTCGATTTTAATCAAATTTGATACACTTATAGACAAAGACATAAGAGACAATATTCAGAAGTTTCAAGGTTGCAGTTCTTACAATAGTGCAAAAAATCGATAATATATATATATATATATATATATATATATATATATATAAATCAATATTTGGAAATCAAAATTTGACTTACATCCATTCATTTTTCTTTCAGTCTACGGTTTTGCTTTAACTGGAAACAACTATTGCTTTTTAGTCTTTCGTGCCAACGTCCAAAGAGACTGAGCTCCAGGACCATGGATTAGTTTTAAAGCTTTCATTATACTCGAGCAACGCCGTACTATATATATATATATATATATATATATATATATATATATATATATATATTGGGTGCGATTGGTAAATTGTCGCAATTATTTTATTATTTCAAGTATTCTTTAGGCTGAGTCTGAGCTCCAGGACCATGGATTAGTTTTAACGCTTTCTTTACACCCGAGTAACGCCGGGCTATACTGCTAGTTAACTTATATGTAACGCTTTTATAAACTTTGTAATTACAAAATTGCTATATTAAGTGCTACTTTGTATTGAACACTCTTTATACAAGTAAATGTATGAACAGTAGATTTTAATCTATCAATTATGAAAGCTCTTGGCGTGTATTTACTTTTAACTGTACTATATTATTTTATTTTTTTATAAATAATGTCTTTGAGTAGTGAAGAATATATATATATATATATATATATATATATATATATATATATATAGCTGAAGAGAATTAAAATTTTATGGTTTTGAGTCACCTGGCATTTATTTTTTATAAACAGTGCTCAATACAATAAATGTAGAGCTGAAAATAATCATATAATTATTCATTAAATGTACATTCCGACACGGAGAAATGTAGATCATTTTCACAACCAGCATCCAACATTGCCTGATGAAGAGAATCTATCTCGAAACAGAAATTTCTGTGTCACAATGTACATTTAATTTATAATTATATATATATATATATATATATATATATATATAGAGAGAGAGAGAGAGAGAGAGAGAGAGTCACTCTATTAAAATAAAAACCCTTGTGCAATTATATATATATATTCCTTACTGTCACGATCAGGGTTTCCTGTAAAGAAACAGATAATAATCTTTTCAAACATTTTGCACTCATTTTTGACGGCACTGTCCCATTTATATTATTATATGATATTTAGGCTCTGTTGACTTTTGCGTTGTGGTACAGTGGATATCGGCTCGGAACGAGAAACCGGGAAGCCAAGTTCGAGTTCCAGTTTAATCCATTGTTTTCACTTACGCGCAAATACCCTTGGGAAAGGTATTAATCCGTCTATTCCTTCCAGTTATGGGTTAAATAGCAGGATAGATTGGGTTCTATAGCCTTGGTCGGCAACCAATCTACCGCAGAAAGCAATGGCAACCTACTGCGGGATAATCTTCTGCCCAGTCAGTCATGTCTCTTTCGAGACATGATCGCCCAAGCGTGTATCACGTATGGCACTTAACTGACTGACTTTTGCATTGAGGCATCAGTTTTTTTATATTTAACTTTTTTACTTATTTTAAGCCTTAGTTTTATCCATAATCTCTCTCTATATATATGTGTGTGTGTGTGTGTGTGCGCACGCGCGTTTAATACAAATCACAAAGCGATCACTGCATTTACGACTTAGCATCATTATTAAATAAAAATAATATAAATTTCTGGGGTCGATTACGTCAGAATGTGATCGCTTTTATAATGCATCTTTTAATAAATTCATTTTAAGCAAGGTAATAATGCCACTAAGACACAAGTGGTTACTGAGAGTGAAAGAGAAGGAGAAGACTTTAGAAGGAACCAGATCTTCAATCCTAAATTGCAAACAAAATAAAAACCTCTACTCCTGTTGAAACGGTCTGGCTGGTATGTGAACCAGGCCAAGATGAAGCTATCTACTACTATTAAAATAAAAAAAATAAAATAAAAATAACTAAATATTAAATAAAATTTTATAATTTAGGCAGACATGTTAGAAACAATCACTAACCAAATCTTAAACAATTAAAAAGGAACAGCTTCTTTCCTCGTACTTCCCGCCTGTGGAATTCCCTACCGTATGCTTGCTTCCACGACGGCTACAACCTCCAGGAGTTTAAATGTAGGGTCAATAGACACCTCCTAGCACACTAACTCACACCCACTCTCTCCAACTCTCTCCCTATGTACATCCTAAGTCGTCTATCACTCTCCTTCTGACATTTCCTATACCCAATCGCTCTATGTAAACCCCTGCGCTATAGTGGCAGTGGAATGTCTTGCTTGGGGTGACACGATTAAAAAAAACAAAACAAAAAATGTAAACGTATATTCAAAAAACCATGAAAGAGTGAGAACCGGACGATATAAGAACCTATTTACTTGAATGACAGTCTGGATCCGGATTTGTTTGTTTGTTTTTTGGTTTTTTTTCACTCTCATTTAAGAAACCCTTCCCTGGATGACTTCCACTCCTTTCGTGTCTATCCTGATGTGCCAAACTCACCATAGATGCTTGCTTGTGTAGGTGTCCGTTGGCACATAAGAGCACTTCCGCCCTTTCACAGGTGTTGTTTTTGGTCCGTCAGTGTGCCTATACCACCCTATTCACCGAACTTGCCCTTAGCCGGGGTGCTGGTTTAGTCGCGACAACACGACCCGTGGCAGGTAGTACTGGGCTACGTGGTACCAGTAGCAGACATAATCTGACCTGACTTACAGCACCTGGTATTTCTAAGCGGTCGCTTATCTAAGTCTTGACCAGGTTCAACGTTGATTAATTCGGTGGTCGTACAGGGACCGGTGTTTTAACGTGAAGTAGCCGTAATTATTGACACTATCCTGCATTAATAGATATGTCACGGAATTTAAAGTTCTTTTGTTACAGCTAGATTTAAGCAACTTCAATCTAACATTATATTTTCTTTCCTTATTGAGAAATTTGAACTTCTTATTTAAAGGACCTTTTAAATAAGAACCTTTTAAATAAGGACCTTTTATGGCTTTTCTTTATCCAGATCGCCATTATCTGCAGGCCTGTGTTTTGGAAACGTTATTAATTAAAACATGAATTGTTTATTATGATTGCAGCTGAATTCGTATAAAGAGAGGAAAATGAAACGCTATGGTATCAAAATAAATTGTAAGCAAGTGATGAAATCAGCCTGTTCGTTACAAATGAATTATAGAATGATGCCAAATACAAAAGTATACCTTTTACATGATTGAATAGAAATTTATTGATAGAAAAAAAATAACATGAATTGGCAAAAGTTAAGCGTTCGAAGAGAAATTTAAGACTATCGAGAGTTCATAGTAGTATGTGTGTATGTGGAGTACTGCTGCCATTTATGGTCAGGTGCCCCTGCCGTTCTCCTCAGTGTTCTTGACAAGCTCCAAAGGAGAGTCTGTAATGTGATAGGTACTGATCTGGCGACTCGACTGCAGCCACTTTCCCATCGTCGAAATGTGGCCTCCCTCTGTCTCTTCTATAAATACTTTCATGGCTTCTGCTCGGATGAGCTTAAGTCACTGATGCCTCCTCAACAGGTGTTTACCCGTGCAACCAGACTGGCAACTGGGTCCCACCCATTCACAGTCAGGTTAGCCAAATGCAGACGACAATTCTACTCCTGCAACTTCCTCTCTCGCACTTCCCGCCTGTGGAACTCACTCCCGTATTCTTGCTTTCCTGACGGCTACGACCTCCAGAAATTTAAAAGCAAAGTTAATACTCATCTACTAACCACTGGACTCTAGCTCTCTCCCCTCCCCTGTATAATCTTCACTTTCTCTCCGCTCATGTATCTGTCATTGCACCTGCTTTCTCAGCTTTCTATTGTTCCTTTCTAACTAGTTTCTACTCCTCACTCTTTTCTAATTAATCTTTCTACATTTATGTAACCCCCTGCACATCAGTGGCGTTTCTGCCTTGCTCGGGGTGAAATGATTAAAAAAAAAAAAGTATGGATGTTGAAAATGGAGTAAAAGATTTAAAAGGAATTAGCACACGAGAAAGGAGAAGAGAACGACCGTCCGGTTGACTTGAAATTTCGAACTTGTTACATTTTAGCGTGACTTCTCTGCTGCTACCATGTGACTGTCTGGCTGACTTTCCTTTCGCCTTTTATAATCATTTTTGTTTTTTGCACGGGATCGCTAACTCTTGCCAGTTTTGAAAATTACCTCCATTGGTCAGAAAATTAATTTAATATCTACTCGCGAAATCCGGCTTTCTTTCAACACGTGGTGAATCCTTTTTCTATTTGGCAAAACCAGGATTTCACTCATCATTGTGAAGTTTTGTAAACGTTAAGAAGAAAGTATTTTATTTCTCAATTTCCTATTCACCACAAGAACAAAGAATGCTTCAAAATTACAGAAACCTGACAAGAAATTATGGAAAGGTAAAACGTTGAAAGACTGTAGAAATTTGGTGAGAGAAGATGAACTCTTCTAAGAATATTGTTCATGATAATGTTCTTATTTCAATTTCTTTATTTGTTCTAATATTTCTTTTCATTTTTTACTGATAATTATATAAACCAGATACTAAACTTTTACTTTTCATATATCACGGTATCTGTTTGGGTTCTAGTGTACTATCACAAGACGTCGATAATTGTTAGTTTGGTGTCATTAAAGAGAAGGAAATGTTTCTTAGGTTTCTGTGTTTTTTTTTTGTTTTTTTTTTTATTTTAATCTCCAGCATTATCATAATCTCCTTTCAATAATCTCCACTTTTGGTTTCTTTCTTTATTTTGATGTTTCTTTCTTTCTTTCTTTCCCTCTTTTTCTTTCTTTCTTTCTTTCTTTCTTTGATCTCTTATGTTTCGTTTTTTCCTCCTTTCTTGATTTTGTTTCTTTTTTTCATTATTCTCTTTCATTTTATATCGTTCTTTCGTTTTCTTTCTTTCTTTATCTTTAATATTTTTCTTTTCGTTTGTTGTTTCCCCTCTTTATTTTTTTAAAGGTTTTTTTCATCCTTCAATCTTTCATTAATCTCTTTCGTTTTGTCTGTTTCGTTCTCCTTCTTTCTTTGTTTTCTTTTTTGCTTTTTCATTAATCTCCTTAGATTAATTTCTCTTTCTTTCTTTCTTTCTTTCTTTTTTTCTTTCTTTCCATATTGCATTAATTCCTTCGTTTTGTTTCTTTCTTGCTCTTCATTTTTTTCTTTCTTTTCTATTAATCTCTTTTGGTTTTGTTTCTTTCTCTATTTTTTCTTTCTTGCTTTATTTTACTTGTTTTTTTTTCTGCATATCTTTCTCCCATTTCTCTCGTTATTCTTCGCTTTCTTTCTGTTTTTCCCATATTTTTATTTTTTTTTTTTTTTACTGTTATTTATCTCGTTCGATTTTTGTTTGTTTGTCTTTCCTTCATTTCTTTCATCTCTTTCATTTCGTGTGATTATTCCTTCTTTTTCTTTCTTTCTTTCTTTCTTTCTTTGATTAATCAATTTTGTTTTGTTTGTTTGTCCCATTCATTTTCCTTTTCTTTCTTTCTTTCTTTCTTTCTTTCTTTCTTTCTTTCGTCTATTTTTTTTCTTGTGATCCTTTTTCGCCTCTCTTTTCGTTTGTTTCCAGATTTCTTTTTGTTTCTCCTTTTCTCTTACGTACTTTTCATTTTATGATCTACTTTTCTCTTTTTTCTTTGTGCTTGTTTATTTCGTCCTTTTATTTTCTTCGGATATTCCTGATTGCCTGCTAGAATTTACAGGCGTCTTATTCCCTTTTTCTTTCATCTTCCGCTGTTGTCTTCACATTTAGCATAGTTTTTCACTTTAAACTTACCGATACCCCAACACTGGTGTGCAGGGGGTTACATAAGAGGTGAGTGATGAGAAAGAGAAACAAGTTACTGGGGTGTCAGAGAATGAGAACACCGATGTAAAGAGAGCTGCATGAGAGTAGAGTGAAAAGAAAAAAGAACATGATTCAAAGATTGTCAGGGAAATGATTTGAGTCAAGGAGATAACAGACGGCAGTTGACTTTGCATTTAAATTTTTCGGAGATTGTAGATGTCAGGGAAGCAAGTATATGGAAGGGAATTCCATGTGCGCGAAGTCCGAGAAAAGAAGCTGATAGCGTAGAACCTGCGGTTACATTTGATTCCTTTCACTGCAAAAGGGTGGGACCTAATTGCTAGTCTAGTAGCTCGAGTAAATTCATGCAGAGAGGGCACCAGGAAGCGAAGCTTGTCAGAGGAGAAGCCGTAAAATTATTTGTAGAAGAGACAGAGGGAAGCCATAATATGTCGGTGACAAACTGACTGGAGTTGGGCTATCAGGTTGAGATCGATTATGCTGCAGATTCTCGGTTAGAGTTTGTCAAGAAGCCCGAGATGAATAGCAAATCCACTCGACTAGATGTGACAGCAGTATTCAATGTACGGGTGGATGGTCTCTCTCTCTCTCTCTCTCTCTCTCTCTCTCTCTCTCTCTATATATATATATATATATATATATATATATATATAGTGGTCATAAATCCGAAGAAAACGGCTTGGAGGTAAATCTCAAAGGATCCTATTAATATTAAATATTAATAGTCATCCAGACAATTGCTCAATGTGATTAAATTTATCTATATGCAGAGTCAATATTTATTATATATAAAAAATTCAAATTCTGTTAAATCTGATGGCCATTTCGACGGGTTGATTTAACACTCATCTCATCAGTTAGATCAAAACATTATAAGAAAATAAATTCATTTCTTAGTGTGAGTGAAAAATGGAAGTAAGGGTAGGGAAAAGGAAAAAGAAAACACAGGTAGATCACTGTTACTCTTGTGGCGGACCTACCCATTAACATGGTAATGGACTAACTCAACCTCAGTAAATACCATGTGACTAGTAGTCACATGGTATTTGTGACTAGTCAGACACTCGTAGAGTGACTTACTGAACAGAGACTTTGTGATATCCAACACTTCTGGCTAGACAGCTAGAAGAATAAGCTGGCATATTGTACCTTTACCGTTGTTAATACAATTGTTTGCATTAGTCTTGTGTTCCCGTTTTTTTTTGTGACTCCTTAAAACAGAGTTACAACAGCTATCGGAACCTGTAGGATCTGCCACGTGGCTGACAGTAACGATAAAAGATAAATAAAATATATAAAAATAAAAATACGGAAGAAATAAGTCAGACAAAATTACGTCTTCTCAAGGCCACGGTTAAAGGGCCACGAATAATGTTAATATCAAAATAAACTATTTTTTAAAAATTGTATCACCCCGAGCAAGGCGGTAACGCCACTGATGTGCAGGGGGCTACGTAATAGTGAAAAGATTGGAAAAGAGAAAGCCGGAAACCACATCTTAAACAAAAACAAGGGATGAGCCTCTTCACCTGTTCAATAGACGTGGGTGGAGTGGTTAAGCATAAATTAAAGCTGAAAACGATAAAAGCAGAAGAAAAAGGATTTAAAAAAGGGAAGTTATTCTATAATTTAATTATACGACTAATAAGAAGAAAGCAAACAACTATTTTAAAAAATTTTAATTTTAATTATTAGGAAGTTTGTACCTAAGTTTAAATTTATGACTATATTTGCTAATAAATTCTTTTTTTTTTAATTTCAAAAGCAAATTTTGCTCAGGATATTTTTATTTTTTCAACTAAACATAGATTGCATCTATCGTAAAGATGATTGAATGTGCGGGCCGAAACTATTAATCTCCAATTCACTAATGTGTTCAGTTACCTCCTCTTTTATTTCCCAAAATCTTCGGGAAAGGGAAGTTTGAAATTTTTGATTGGGGATGGAAAAGGAGTGTTTATGGGATTAGTAACGTTGTTTAAATTATCCCGCCGAAATTCAAATGAAAAGGTGTGATAGAAACGAAAAGAAATACAATAAAAAATAAAAATACGGAAGAAATAAGTCAGGTGGAATTACAGCTTCTCAAGGCCACTGTCAAAGAGACACGGATAATGTTAATATCAAAATAAACTGGTTAAACATAAGTTAAAAATTAAAACGATAGAACTAGAAGGAATATAGATATAAGTAAAGGAAGCTATTAGATAATATAATTTAACGATAAGACTAATATTAAGAACTGAAACCAGCATTTTAAGGAATTTTAATTTTAGAAATTAAAATCCGAACTTATGATGGCATTCGCTGAAATTTTTTTCGTGAGTTCAAAAGCAGATTTTGCTCATTATATTTTAATATTTTAACTGTTTCAACTAAACAAAGATTGCAGTTATCATAAAAGCTGTTAGGGTACAAGTAGAAGCCATTAATCCCCAAAACAGTATTTGGGTAAATCTCTGCTCTTTCGTTTCTCAAAATCGTTAAGAAAAGGAAATATGAAATTTTAGATTTGGGTTCGAAAAAGAGTGTTCATATGAATAGTAATTTTGTTTAAATACTCCCGCTAAAATTCCAATGTCAACTTCATAATTATTTTTGTTATTCTGGGGGAAATGTTGGAATGGTACATTCCTTGGGTAGACTTACATTTATCTTTGACAGGACAAACATCGATGGACCTGTAATTGTACAAGAGTATTATATCAGTTTCAATATTCGTTCCATATAAATTCTTTAAAAGATGTCTATTGTGTGAATTAAATTTACTTTCCGATAATGTTTTACTCTCGATGATGAAATAGATGAATTTACCCGTCAAAATAGCCATTTGATTTAAGAAAATTTACTATTTTTTATATAAATAATAAATATTGACTCTGTTAATAGATGAATTATATATATATATATAAAACATCTAATGAGCCAGACGAACCTACCTTGGTTTCACCAAAACGGATCGTCAAGGAATGCTGAGAGCCAGCTTTCCATGACGATCCGTTTACGTGAAACCTAGGTATGTTCGTCTAGCTCATTAGGTGTTATCTATTTATTTCACTCTACCTTTGTATTGAACGCTTTGTGTTAGATGATTACTCGTATTGTTTTTTTTTCTTTGAGCTTCGTGCTGATCTCGGTCCGAACACTTTTGACTGACGTTCATGTACTAAGCTCTTTTTTAAAACCACTTTTTCCTTCCGTCAAAGTTTTCGAGGAAGGTTAACGACGAGTATAATTATAATCTCGTTTATATATATATATATATATATATATATATATATATATATATATATATATAACCAAACCAAACACAAACCCTTTATACATCCACCCAAAATCTAACCACCCTCCTTCTATCATCAAGCATATTCTCTCATTAATAGAATACAGAATTAGTAAAAACTCAGCTAATGAGGAAGTGTTCAATAAATATAGCGATTTTTATAATACTGCATTGAAAAATAGTGGATACATAAACCCAAATATTAAATATGTAAACAAGAAAAGCAACCTTCGAAGAAAAAGTAGGAATAGGAAAATCATCTGGTACACCCCACTTACAACCAGATGACTAATGGTAGGTTGGGAAGAAAATTCCTCGAGTTAATTAGGAATCACTTCCCGGAGAAAAATCCACTAAGTAAGATATTCAATAAAAGACTATAAAATTAAGTTACAGCTGTATGAATAATCTAGAAAAAATTATAAAAACCACAATAATAATATTTTTTAAAAATTCAACAAATCCAGTAAAAATAACCAGACAACAGAAAATAATAATTTAGACAAGAAAAAATGTAATTGTAAAAACCCCATAGACTGTCCGCTAGAAAATAGGTGTTTGACGGAATCGATAATCTATTAATGCGAAATATTGACGAAGAAAACCCAAACAATATAAAAGTTGATATAGGGAGTACTAAAAACACTCTAAAGCAGAGAATTTACCAGCATACCTTTTCATTTAATAATAGCAAATTCAGAAATAGAACATCCCTATCGAGATATCATTGGTACCTAACGGAAACCAAAACACATCCAAAATAAAGTGGAAAATCCTAAAAGAAGCTAAGACGACACCACAATATACTCCCGCACCAGTAAGAAACCTGTCGTGATGGACAGACATAATCTCGCTGCTGACCTTGAACGGGATCTACACTCTGTGGTGAATTGGGGCAAGAAGTGGCTTGTCAACTTCAATGCGTCTAAGACCAAGTTGTTGTCTGTCAACCATCACAGGGAACCTCTCCTGCCTCCCATAAGCATGGACCTAGAGATTCTCCCTGAGAACAACACACTACGCCTCCTCGGCCTTACCCTCTCTTCAGACCTCAAATGGAACCACTATATTGAATCCATAGCTAAATCTACTGCTAAGAAGGTTGGGTCACTATGTCGATCCAGGATGTTTTTTTCCGCCTGAATCCATCCTGCATATATACAAGTCAACCATCCGTCCATGCATGGAGTACTGCTGCCATTTATGATCAGGTGCCCCTGCCGTTCTCCTCAGTGATCTCGACAGGCTCCAAAGGAGAGTCTGTAATGTGATAGGTACTGATCTGGCGGCTCGAATGCAGCGACTTCCCCACCGTCGAAATGTGTCCCCACCCACTTTGTCTGTTCGATAAATACTTTCATGGCTTCTGCTCGGACGAACTTAAGTCACTGGTGCCTCCTCAACAGGTGTTTACTCGTGTAACCAGACTGGCAACTGCGTCCCACCCATTCACAGTCAGGTCAGCCAAATGCAGACGACAATTCTACTCTTGCAGTTTCTTCTCTCGAACTTCCCGCCTGTGGAACTTGCTCCCATATTCTTGCTTTCCTGACGGCTACGACCTCCAGAAATTTAAATGCAATGTCAATACTCATCTACTAACCACTGGACTCTAGCCCTCTCCCCGCACCCGTATATCCTTCCCTTTCTCTCCACCTATGTATCTGTCATCGCACCTGCATTCTCAGCTTTCTATTGCTCCTTTCTAACTAGTTTGTACTCCTCACTCTTTTCTAATTAATCTTTTTACAGTTATGTAGCCCCCCCCCCGCCGCTCATCAGTGTCATTTCTGCCTTGCTCGGGGTGAAATGATTAAAAAAAAATATAATTCCTTAAATGAACCCTGTTCATTATGCTTATATGAAAAACTATTTATTATTAGATCCCTTAAAAATAAATATTTATTAAATAAACGCAACGAAATTAATGTCATATGTAGACATTGTAAATTATTCACATTAGAAAATGGATAAAACCCAAATTAAATAACATGCGCACTGACGAATTAGGTAAAAATAAAAATAAAATAAAATAAGTTAGTTTTCCTTTTTTTTTTCTTTTTAATAATTCCCCCCTTTGTATCAGGATAATAAACTTTACATCAAATTGATAAATGGAGCGAAAAAATAGCAGTTCGAGGTTTCTTTGGAAAAAATCTTTTCTTTAACAAATGGACTAAAGGGGTTGAGAAAAAGGAATATCACAAAAAATATCACAAAAGAATATCTACAAAAAAGGAATATCACATCAAATGTCATAAAGCTGAAGGGAAAATGATAAGATCAGTTAAATGCGAAGGGAAACAGACAAGAGAAAAATAGGGTCAAGGAAAAAGCAAAAAAGAGGAGGAAAAAAGTTGGTTAGCACAGAAATTCTTCGGGGTCAAACCCCAAAGCGAATCTCCATTCTGATTAACCACACACACACACACACACACGAAAAAAACACCCACATACATTCACAGTAAACTGAAAGTATTTGTCATTTAAATGTAAATCGTCTGCACAACCACACCAACATTGCCTGATGATGAGAATTGATCTCGACTCGAAACATAGAAATTTCCATTTGTCGCAATGTAAAATTGACATAACCATATATATATATATATACATCCAAATAAATGAAAGACAAAGAAAGTATTAACAAAGTTCAGAACATTAATTTAAAACAGTGCTCAGTGTAGAAATAGAGCTATGAATATTTCTTATAGTTTAGATGTACAATTTTTATACATGTACAAATTATATTTTGTTACAAAAGTGTATATTTTGTTTCGACATTGAAAAAACAATGTCTCATCAGGTAGTTAATAATGATGATGCGTTATTTTTTAACAAGAAAATTAAAAAATATCACTTCCCTTTAATTTTTAGAAATATAAAACTAAAATCTTTTAACACAGATGGCCATTTCGACGTGTAAGTTAAAACACCCATCACATCGACGAGACCAAAACATTATGGGAAATTCAATTTATGTAATTGTGTGTGTACAAAAAAGAAAAAAACGAAAGTAATGGGAGGAAAATAAAAAGTGGAACAGATCATTGCTACCAGGGCATGTTAGACCTGCCACGTGGATGACAGTAACGAAAAGAGATACAATTAAATTAAAAATAAAAATAAACAAGAAATAGGTCAGACGAAATTACATCACTTAAAGGTCACTGTTAAAAAGCCACAAATAATGTTAATACCAAAAAAACTGGTTAAACATAAGTTAAATCAAACAATTTAAACCTTAGCACTAGAATGAAAACAGATTTCAAGAAGTGCAAGTTATTACATCACATAATTTAATTATATAGCTAATAAGAAGAAATGAAAAAGCTATTTTAAGAAATTTAATTCTCAATTAATTTTATTTTATTTTTTTTAACTAAACATAGATTGCATCTATTGTAAAGGTGATTGGGTTGAGAGTAGAACCTATTAATCTTCAATTCACTATTGGGTCAAATCTCTCATCATTCATTTCCCAAAATCATCAGGAGAATGAAGTTTTCAAAGATTTCGTCAGACATTTATTAGCCATGGGGCATTGGTTGGGGTTTCTACAGTTACAGAGGTTGTTGTCATGGGACGGACTTGTATTAGTGTTGGATTTATTTTTGCTGTGTATTTTTAATATTTTTGTGTTATGCATTTTGATTATTTTTTCTAGATTATTAGAACAGCTATAGCTTAATTTTATGGCATTTTTATTAAAGATTTTGCTTAGAGGGTTATTTTTGGGAAAGTGCTTCTCTATTAATTTAAGAAATTTATGTCCCCGCTTGAAATTAACTGATTGGTTGAATGGAGGGTTATACCATATTATTTTCCTGCTTCTATTTCTGATTTTTGGTTTATTCTGTCTATGTGGTTTCTATGTTCTTTGTCTATTTTTCTGTATTTTTTGGTTAGTTTTTTTTTAATAAGATCCTTGTATTCATTTAATAAGATCCTTGTATTCATCCAAATGAATACAAGGATCTTATTAAAAAAACATAATAAAAAAATGCAGAAAAATAGACAAAGAATATAAAAACCACATAGACAGAATAATCCAGGAAGATAAATTAATTACAGACAAACTGAAAATAAGTGACCGAGTCCCCAAAATAGCAACGAAAGAAGCATATGTACTGTCGAAGGACCACAAACCTGATTTTTACAGCAAAATTCTTAGTGGTTAGCAACTCCGACTGACACCAAATCGGTGGAGTTTCGATCCCAGCTAAAAGCAAGTGAATGTCTAGCCACGCTGATGAGCTGTGATACGACGAAACAGGATTGTATGTGGCTGACGAATATATATATATATATATATATATATATATATATATATATATATAGTCAGTTACTAGTCCGAGTCAAATTAAACGAATAAACCGCTGCCAATGATTTTACATTACACATTTAATAGTCTTATTCTCACACTAATTTGTACCTTAATTCTGGCAGTCGCTTGCTTCCTAATGTTCAATGTATTTTTTGTAAAATCATTTTCAATGCCATTTACATTGCTAATAAAATAGTTCAATTTTTGAAATAATGCATGCATTAATTCCTGATCAGTGACAATATTTTTTCACCTAATTTCTTTAATTTACCTTGATTGTAAAATTATTAGCAATTGATTTGCGTTATAATGTTCTGTCAGCAACGCATTTACTAATTCCTGGCCGCGAACAATTCATGATTTTCAATCCATTTCGAGAAAAATAATCAGTGTGAAATTATCGACAAAACATATGCATTGGTCAAATATTAACCCCATTTTGTCGGTAATGTTTGCATTAATACCTGACTATTGAAAATCCTTCAAACATTAGAATCCGTTGATCGACTGAGTCTAGCTTTCGTTTCTTCTGAATCGTGCCCATTTCGTTCTCCTTGTTTCAAATCGGCCATTCACGCTGTCTCTTAACAATTAACGAAGGAATTTACGACACTTTTTTCACATGAACGGATATTAGAATTTTTAAAAGATTAATCAAAAGTTGACAAACTACATTC
This sequence comes from Ascarosepion bandense, assembly GCA_037127315.1. Classification (NCBI taxonomy): domain Eukaryota; kingdom Metazoa; phylum Mollusca; class Cephalopoda; order Sepiida; family Sepiidae; genus Ascarosepion; species Ascarosepion bandense. Next base: position 79,878 of record JBBBDQ010001927.1, read on the forward strand.
TCTCAAGAAAAATAAAAGTGAACTGAAATAACTTCATTAACTACTCGGGGAACACAGTTGTAAATGCCGTGCCAAAAAATTATTTGTCGATTAATATCACCTACGAATTAGGTTCTTACAAAGATAATAGCTGGTCGAAATGTTGCATTTTGAAAAGCCATTTTAACATAGTATTCACGGTTTATATTAGATGAATTATGGTTGACATAATAATTAATGTGTGCTCTGGAATAATTTCTAACATATTTTCAGACAGAAATATTCTCGAAGCATAAAAGCCCTTCAATATAAACATGACAAAAAATGAACTTCGTTTACTTTCCTTGTATGAGTTCAAAATTGAACACAGTGCCTCCCAAACCTCTGCCAATACAAACAGAGCATCAATACGAAGGTTGCTCGAGAACTTCCGCACTGGTGTTGAGTGCCTTGAAGATGAAGAAGATAGAAGACGGTCATGCAGTTTTGACAATGATCAATTGCAAGCAGTTGTTGAGCAAAACCCTCGTGAAAGTCTCACAGAAATGTCTCAGACGCTTTGTGTCATCACTGCTACATTAATGCCTAACCATTGAAAATCCTTCAAACATTAGCATCCGTTGATCCATTGATGCTAGCTTTCGTTTCTTCTAAATCGTGTCCATTTCGTTCTCCTTGTTTCAAATCGGTCAGTCACGTCGTCTCTTACCAATTAACAAAGGAACATACGACACTTTTTCACATGAACGGATAGTAGGATTTTTAAAAGATTAATCAAATGTTGACAAACTACATTCCGTCACGAAAAATAAAAGTGAAGTGACATAACTTCATTAACTACTCAGGAAACACAGTTGTAAATGCCGTGCCAAAAATTTATTTAACATAGTATTCACGGTAGATATTAGATGATTTTTTGTATACATAATAATTAAGTTGTGTTTTTAATAGTTTTGAACTTATTTTAAGACAGGAATATACTTGAGGCATTAGAAGCCCATAATTATGAACATGACAAAAAATGATCTTCGTTTACTTTCCTTGTATGAGTTCAAAACTGAACACAGTGCCTCCCAAACCTCTGCCAATACAAACAGAGCATCAATACGAAGGTTGCTCGAGAACTTCCGCACTGGTGTTGAGAGCCTTGAAGATGAAGAAGATAGAAGACGGTCATGCAATTTTGACAATGATCAATTGTAAGCAGTTGTTGAGCAAAACCCTCGTGAAAGTCTCACAGAAATGTCTCAGACGCTTTATGTCATCACTGCTACATTAATGCCTAACCATTGAAAATCCTTCAAACATTAGCATCTGTTGATCCATTGATGCTAGCTTTCGTTTCTTCTAAATCGTGTCCATTTCGTTCTCCTTGTTTCAAATCGGTCAGTCACGTCTTCTCTTACCAATTAACGAAGGAACATACGACACTTTTCACATGAACGGATAGTAGGATTTTTAAAAGATTAATCAAATGTTGACAAACTACATTCTCTCAAGAAAAATAAAAGTGAAGTGACATAACTTCATTAACTACTCAGGAAACACAGTTGTAAATGCCGTGCAAAAAATTTATTTGTCGACTAAAAACACCTACCTATTACGTTCTTACAAAAATAATAGCTGGTCGAAATGTTGCATTTTGAAAAGCCATTTTAACATAGTATTCATAGTATATATTAGATGAATTTTTGTATACATAATAATTAAGTTATGTTTGTTAATAGTTTTGAACTTATTCTCAGAGAGAAATATTCTCAAAGCATAAAAGCCCTTAATTATGAACATGAAAAAATGGTCTTCGTTTACTTTCTTGCATGAATTCCAACTTAGGCACAGTGCCTCCCAAACTTCTGCCAATATCAACAGAGCATGTGGAGATGGGGCCACAAGTGATCGGAAAGTACGAAGGTAGTTCCAAAATTTTTCCGTACTGGTGATGAGAGCCTTGAAGATGAAGAAGGTAGAAGACGGTCATGCAGTTTTGCCAACGAACAATTGTAAGAAGTTGCTGATCAAAACCCACGTCAAAGTATCAGAGAAATGGTGTATGGGTGGGTTTTGAAGGTCATACCAATGCGTTTAGAAAAATAACGTAAAGACAATGAAGATGTTGAGTATTACCTACTTATTAATCATTAATATTTCGAGATCATAGTCTCATCTTCAGAATGATAGGAGAGCTTAATTTCACGTCCGCTCCTGGTTCTAAACGCTTGTCATCGCCTTCGAAACCTACTCATACACCTAATATACACGATGCTCAAGCAAATTAAACAAACCCTCCTATCTTTACACCTGTCAGAGAAATGTCTTAGACCTTTGGTGTCAGCACTGCAGCAGTCTCACCCTATATGCCGTGTATTGGCAAGGTGAAAAATCTCGGTAAATAGATTCCTCATGATCCCAATGATAATCAAAAGCGTCGGCGTTTTGAAGTGTGTTCGATGTTCTTTCTGTCTAACACCAATAATGCCTTTCTTGACCGAATAGTCACTTCTGATGAAAAGTTGATCCTTTATGGTAAACGTAAACGATCAGGTCAATGGCTTGATCGTGATGAATTCCCCAAACATTTCCCCAAGCCAACGTTACACCAGCAAAATATTCTGGTGACTGTCTGGTGGTCTGCCATTGGTGTTATCCACTAGAGCTTCCTGGAAGCCAATCAGAGAATTAATGCAGAGCTTTACTGAAATCATTTGCTGAAATGCATGCGCGCCTGCAAAATATTAGACCTGCATTGGTGAATCGACGTGGTACGATAATGCGTGGACACATGTTGCAAGAATGGTGTTGCCAAAAGTTACATACTCGGGATACGAGAATTTACCACGTTTTCTATATTCTCTTGAACATCATCCATTGATTACCATTTTTTTTAACACTACTGAGAATATCATGGACCGAGCATGTGAGCAATGATGAGGTTTGAAAATGATGGAAACGAAAAGGAAATTAATACTGAGCATCAGGAAAAGACAGCTAAAGTTCCTGTGATATGCAATGAGGAAAGAGGGCTTGGAGAACCTGATACTTACAGGCCAGATAGAGTGAAAAAAGGACAGGGGAAAGCAGCGGATAACATATTTGAAGGACCTAACGGGGGTTGCATAATGTAACAAAAGAAGGCGTGCTAAGAGCCACTAGGGATAGAGATACGTGGAAAGCCATGATCACCTACGTTCTGAAGGGACAGGTCACATAGAAAAACAAGGATCATTAGTGTCTTAGTGGCTTTATGGCTTTTGAAAAATTCAACATAATTAACAAAACGTTTGACCAAAAATGCAAATGTAAGTTTATATTATTATTTTTTTAATCATATCACCCCAAGCAAGGCATTCCACTGCCACTATAGCGCAGGGGGTTTTATAGAGCGATTGTATATAGGAAATGTTAGAAGGAGGGTGATAGACGAGTAAGGAGGTACACAGGAAGAGTGTTTTAGAGAATGGGTGCGAGTTAAACTCCTGGAGATTGTAGCCGTCGGGGAAGCAAGCATGCGGAGTGAAATTCCACAGGCGGGAAGTGCGAGAAAAAAAAGCTGTTGGAGTAGAAATTGCGGTTATATTTCATCGGTTTCACTGTAAAAGGGTGGGACCTAGTTGCTAGTCTAGTATCTCGTGCAAATTCATACTTAGTTGGCACTGGTGATCTCAAATATGATCTTAAACTTCACATATAATTTAGTTATATACCAAGTTATGTCAAGTATAAATTATATTCAATTCGTTTTTTACGTACCTACGCTTGCGCATGAGACGAAAACCGAATTTTGTGTATGCACACGTCGTCAGGAGAGATTTGTCGATACATCGACTAGATCCTGCAATGTGAAAGTGCTTAAAAGCTTTCAAAGTTAAATAAAACGAAATAAATCGCGTCCAAATATCGGAAGTAAAAGTTGAAAGTCTCATTGAATAAGCAGACGACATTAAAGTCCTCCTGTAGTACATCAAGGCTATGCATTATTTCAATGAACTTTGAAGAAAGGAATAGAAACAAAACCAAATGACAGCCGGCAGAATGAGTAAACAAAATAAAGATGAAGAAATCTCAAAGAAAATCGATTGATGTTTGATGCAATCGATCTCTTATGACTGGGATACCTTTTATCGATTTTTGGTTTATTGATCGAACTAAGGAAAAACGTCAAGATGACAACCGTTGAATACAACCACTAAGTTCTTTTTCTTTGGCTCATTTATACATCTTTTATTTATTTTTTTTCTTGTTTTACTAGCAGACTACATCGCTTTCTACGTTAATAATTTTATTCTATCTATCTGGTTGCCTATTCAGTTTCTTTATCAATATTAGTCTGAAGTAGGGGCATTTGTTATCCATTCTGATTTGCTTATATTGATACATATCGACTCGCGTTTATCTTAAGCTGATCATATTAGTGAGAGTACATAATAAATACGACATGGGAACAAGAAAGAAAGAAAGAAAGAAAGAAAGAAAGAAGTAGCAGTACATCAAAAGCACAACTGCGGTAGATATTAAAAACCTCGGTGAGTGCAGTCAAGCGTCAGTTGCAACAGTAACACTCACCAGGAGACGGGTTAGGTCGAAGGTCATAAATTCTCTATTCAGAATTTATCCACGATATAATAGCCTCAAAGACTGAAACGTTGTTTCGTTTATTCGGTAACGTATTAATTGTATTCTGGCAGAGAATGAAAAATGCGACACTGATCGGGAAGCCCAGTGGTATGGCCAAGGACGCATCTTCAAATCTAAGCAGAGTATTGATAGACAGGAAGATTTCGTTGGAAACAAAGAATAGAGTACTGGAATGTTATGTAATGTCTATCCTTCTAAATGGCAGCAAATGCTAGACAATCTCCTTAAAGATGACGGAGAGACACAAAGCAACATAAATGTTGTTCTACAGAAGGATGCTGAGGCTACTATGTACCGAATATGGGAGCAATAAAGTTTTAGAGGTCTACGGCTATATCGTGTTGAATACACCGGTTCTCGTCCGATCGCCGAAGTTAAGCAACATAGAGACTGGTTAGTACTTAGTTGGGTGACCATTTGGAAATACTAGGAGCTGTAAACGTAAGAACCAAGAATGGTCCACCGGTCCGCTAGGTTTGGGGGTTGGGCACTGGGCTAACAACCCTGCGCCATAAAAAAACAGTTTGTTACGGAAGCAGTAACAAAAAAGTTACTGCCCTACACAACATTAGGTGTAAAATGATGATGATGATGATGATGAAAGTTTTAGAGAGGATGAAAACGATAAAGAAAATTATACTTATCATCAGGTAGAGACGGCTGGGATTTTAGGGACATATAATGAGGAAGGAGGGCTTGGAAAATCTCATATTCAAAGGACGGATAGAAGGAAATGAAAACAGGAGAATGCAGTCATGAGTGATGCCCTTGAATAAGTGGATGGTGGAGCGGGGTTTGGGAGAGATACAAAGGGGGTAAAGTTTTAAGAGAGGCACGGGAAAGGAGCAAGTAGAATTCCATGATCGCCAACGTCCTGAAAAAACAAAGCATATAAAGAAGAAGTAATTGCGAGTTCTGAGCTTGCAATAATCAAGCAGCACTAAATATGATCTAGTCTACGGCTATATCGTGTTGAATACACCGGTTCCCGTCCGATCATCGAAGTTAAGCAACATCGAGCCTGGTCAGTACTTAAATGGGTGACCATTTGGGAATACTAGGTGCTGTAAACGTAAAGGACCAAGAATGGTCCACCGGTGCTCCAGGTTTGGGGGTTGGGTGAAGGGCTAACACCCTTGCCCCGTAAAGAACAGTTTCTTACAGAAACAGCAACAAAATGTTGCTGCCCAATGCACCATCGGGTGTGACGGATAAATGATGATGAAATATAAACTACACGGGACATAGGTATAGATTTGCACACGGAAACACATTATCAAAAATACAACACATAGATTAAATAGAATAGTGATACCCAGCAGTACAGCAATTAGGCACAGAACCGGGCGATAGTTTAGTCTATCTACTCCAAGTGAAAAAAAAGAAGAGTGAGAAGATTGGAATAGAGAAAGCCGGAAACCACATCCTAAACAGGGAACAAGGGATGAGCTTCTTCACTTGTTCAATAGACGTGGGTGGAGTGTGAACTGGGCGATAATTTAGTCTATCTACTCTGATTGAAAAAACAAGAGACACTCCACCCACGTCTTCTATTGAACAGGTGAAGAGGCTCATCCTTTGTTCCCTGTTTAGGATGTGGTTTACGGTTTTCTCTTTTTCAATCTTCTCACTTTTTTTCAATTTGAGTAGATAGATTAAACTATCGCCCGGTTCACACTCCACCCTCGTTTATTGAACAGGTGAAGAGGCGCATCCTTTGTTCCCTGTTTAGGATGCGGTTTCCGGTTTTCTCTTTTCCAATATTTTCCCTCCTACGTAGCCCCCTGCGCATCAGTGGCGTTACCGCCTTGCTTGGGGTGATATGATTTTAAAAAAAAAGGTTGCTTGGCTTGAAAATACAGGTGAAATCTGCTTAACTCATGAAAAACAAATGAATATATTTTTTTAAATACCAGTATTTTCTTTTCTTTCAGAGTGACTTTATTTTGTATTCTTTGATTCAAGTTTCTCAAAGAATAAGTCTACACTGAATTTAAACTGTTATTTTTTTATATCTCCCTTCTTTAATGTAAAAATATTTATAGCGTTCTTGTCTCTTCTTCCCCTTCCGTTACCAAAAAACACGTGCGGCCATCACTAGTTCTGTGTCAGTATATTAAATATTTTCTGGAGTTAGCCAAAGCAAGTCAAAAGATTTGTCTGTGCAAAATGTCGAAAACGCAAAGAAAATTCATTCTTCTGACTACTGGTAACGAATGCTGATCTTAACTATTGCTGACAGATTCTTATAATTTAGACTAGTTAAAGAAGAAATGTTTGATTAATTCATGTTTTGTATATATTTTTTCTTTACATATATTTTTTTTCAGAGTGACTTTATTTTGTATTCTTTGCCTTAAGTTTCTAAAAGAATAGGTTTACATTGAATTTCAAATGTAATTTTTTTTTATCTCTCCTTAGCCACTCTGGTGGGGGGAAATTTACCTTCTTCGGCAAGGATAGTCAATTGTACTTATACTAAGTACATATTTAATAATTTTTTTAACCGGAACGTTAGCAACCCTGTAGGTTAAAAAGAAATTTAAACCTACAAAGGGCGGAAAAACTCTCAAGGACTCATCGGCCAGCTAACTAGAGGTGGTGTCTCAATAAATCACCGTGGAGAAAGCAATGAGATATCACTCCACTATCTACCCCCCGCTTAATCATGGTTATTCACGACGAATATATGAAAACCAACAGCGTGAAGCGGGTTGCTTCCCAAGAAAACAACTACTCGCTCGGTAAGGTCCGGCATGGGCAACAGGTTCCACCTGACCGCCATCCGGCGACTGTTAGCACCAACGTCGTAAAATGTGTCCCTCGCCCGGGAAAGAGCGACATGAGCAACAGGTGTCTTTGGAGCGTTACTCTGCGACTGTGCGCAACAAAGAAAAATTACTTTTGGTACATGGAACGTCAGGGCACTTAACAACTGTGGACAACTAGAGAATGTCAAGCAGAAGATAGACAGATTGAAGATCAATATCCTAGGCATATGCGAAACTAGATGGCCTAATAATGGAGACCTCAGTAGTGACACTTCGTTAAATTACGGGGAAGGCCCTTCAACATAGCTGTCATAGTAGTTTATGCGCCGAAAACTCAGAGTACTGAGGACGAAATAGAATCATTCTATTCCATACTGGACAGTGCCACGGCTCAGTGCAAAAGCCAGGAAATTAGAGTCATAATGGGGGACTTGAATGCCAAGGTAGGAAAAGAGAGCGAAGGAGACACGACCGGCAACTTTGGACTAGGGGATTGCAACAAAGGAGGAGAAAAATGGGTTCAGTGGTGCTCAGCCAATGGCAAAGTAATTACTAACACCTGGTTTCAAGAGCACCCACGATGTCTATGGATATGGAGAAGTCCAGGAGGCGACACGAAGAATCAAATAGACTATATAACTATTAACAAGAGATTCAAGAACGCAGTGGTCCAATGCAAAACATATCCAGGTGCCGACTGCGAAGTGACCATGTCCCAGTCATCTACAAACTAAGGAGAATGAAGAAGCCCAGCACATCACCAAGGTTGCAATACAGCACGCTTGTGAATGACCTCACGCTGCAGAAAGGATACACTAACAGCGTGAGAAAGAAATATGAACAAATTGGAAAAGGACACTCAAAATGGGACTCACTAAAGGAAGCGATGGTGACTTCAGCAAACAATATAGCGCAAAAGGAAATCAGACACAGAAGAAAACTCGAGTGGATGACTGAAGAGTTTCTCCACATGATGCAAAAGAGATAAAAGATAACCCCAAGACATGGAGGAGACTACAAGAATGTACACAGGGAGATAAGGAACAAATGCAGACAGGCTAAAGAGGAATGGCTCAACAACAAGTTGAGCAGAAGTAGAGAGACTGAGCCGGACCAATAAAGCAGAGATGCATAAAGAGATAAGAGAACTGACAGGAGAAAAAACCTGCTTCTCAAAAGGATGCATAAAATCCAAGTAAGGAACAATCATATTGGAAAAAGAGGAAATACTCCAGCGATGGGAGGAGTATATAAAGGATCTTTTTTGCGACAGGAGAGAACAACCGAGAATACATAAAGGAGGACGATGGACCGGAAATATTAAAATCCGAAGTGGAAGCTGCAATGGCCAAACTGAACAGAAACAAAGCAGCTGGTCCAGACGGCGTCGTAATAGAGCTGCTGATAGCCCTAAAAGAATATTGCATAGAACAAATTACCGACATAATAAACGAAATTTATAATAGTGGAATAATACCAGACGACCTATGCAAGCCGATATTTATAGCACTGACGAAGAAACCAGGTACAAACGAGTGCGAACTACACAGAACTATCAGTTTAATGAGTCACATTACAAAACTGATTGTCAGAATACTGGTTATTGGGCGATGTTGAAAAAGTTTCTAATGCTCCCCCCCATAACAGTGTGGCCTCCCTGAAGCCCTCCATAAGGCGAGAATTCCGCGCTATCAAGAAAGAGGCAGCTGTCAAGGCCTGTCTTGGAAGGTGGACGCATAGAATAAAATGTTTGTATTTAATAAAACAGTTAAATAAACATGCACAACTCTTAAATGTCTTTCAATGTCCCTTCTTTATGAACGTTTAAAGTCTGAGATCTCAAACTGCCAATTTATCGTCTACACCCTGTAATTCCAGGTGAAGAGGACTCAAGGTTTATATATATATATATATATATATATATATATATATATATATTACTCAACTTTAAGTAAACGTACGAAATGGTATTAACCGACATATATATATTTAAAAAATCATAATCATAGATACTCACAGTAATGCGGAGACAGCCCTGTTTTGCGGCATTGCTCTTATCCAGCATGGAAACCCAACCGAATTCACATCAGTCAGCGATTCTAACCTCTAAGCTATGGGTGCTTGGTAGAGGAAAGCAGATTTTAGCGTGTTATATACAAAATATAACACACGCCAGTAGCCGAGTCTGTTCAAAATTTATTACTGAATGAAGTTAATAGCTATAATGTTTCGGTGTATAATATACCATCATCAGGCAGTTAATTTACTTGGTTATATATATATATTTATTTGTGTATATATATATATATAGAGAGAGAGAGGGAGAGAGAGAGAGTGAGAGAGAGAAAGAGGGAGAGAAAAAGATAAGGAGATTTAAAAAATACAATTAAGCACAAATAAAGAAAGAGGAAAGAAATGAGATGGAGTGGGAGATTATTATATATTAAAAGAATTGAACTCGGACACAAAATATATCAATATTTCACCAATATTTCACCAAGAAGACTAAACATGTCAATAGTTTGAACCTGAAATTTTATAAAATATTTTTTTTTAATCATATCACCCCGAGCAAGGCGGTAACGCCACTGATGTGCAGGGAGCTACGCAAGAGTGAAAAGATTTGGAAAAAAGAAAGCTGGAAACCACATCCTAAACAGGGAACAAGGGATGAGCCTCTACACCTGTAAAATAGACGTGGGTGGAGTGTGAACCGGGCGATAATTTAGTCTATCTACTCCAATTGAAAAAATAAAAATAAAAAAATAAGAAAAAGAAAAGTGAAAAGATTGGAAAAGAGAAAGCTGGAAACCACATTCTAAACAGGGAAAAAGGGGTGGGCGTCTACACCTGTACAAAAGACGTGGGTGGAGTGTGAACCGGGCGATAGTTTAGTCTATCTACTCCAATTGAAAAAACAAAATATGATTTAATGATTGATACCAACTAAGATCATATAACCAATTCTATTTTATATATATATATATATATATATATATATATATATATATATAATAAATTATATTTTAGAACATGTACAAATTTTTTATATATATATATATCCATTACAAATCGTACATTTGTTTCGACATTGAAACTACAATGTCCATACCACTTGATGAGACATTGTAGTTTCACTATCGAAACAAATGTACGATTTGTAGTGCATATATAAAAAAATTGTACATGTTCTAAAATACAATTTATAATAAATATTCACACCTCTGTATATTATATATAGAGCACTCTTTTAAATTAATGTTTTAAACGTTGTAAATTTTTTCTTCGTTCCTTATTCACTCGAATATATATATATATATATATATATATATATAAAGAGAGAGAGAGACAAACAGACAGACAGACAGACAGACAGAGAAAAAGTAAAGAATCCTTGGTAAGAAAACTTCCCTTGATAAATAATACAAGTGAATCCTAGTAATATAATATCAAAAATTATAAAATATTCAAAGTTATCCACAAAAAGAGATCAGTTCATTTAATTACAGAGCAAATATTTATTACACAATAAATTTCAAATCACTTGGTGAATAGACTATTTTGGCAGACAAAAATATCTGTCTTGTTAAACCTGGTTTGGATTGATGAAATTGTACTTCCGACACGAACTCATTCCAAACCGATATTGCCAAGAGAAAAGAATGGCGTCTTTGTCTACCGAAATAATGTTTTCCCCAGATGAGGTTATTCGTCATATAATTAATATATATATATATATATATATATATATATATATATATATATCAGATGTGCGTTGTGGTTCGGTGGATATCGGCTCGGAACGATAATCAGGGAGGAGAGTTAGAATTCCAGTTGTATTCCTTGCATTCACTTACACACAAATACTCATGGAAAAGGTATTTATCCATCACTTCACTCCAGTTATGGGTTAAATAATAGGACAGATTGAGTTCTATAGCCTTGGCTTGTAACCAGTCTACTGCAGAAAGCAATGGCAACCTACTGAGGGGTGATCCTCTCTCTTCGGTCATGTCACGTATGGCCCTTAACTGACTGATATATATATATATATATATATATATATATATATATATATATATATATATATATATATATATGAAAATCGAAACTTTTGTATCCTTGAATATTATTATATTATCTTTACCCATGAGTATAGACTATTTAACATCCTGCCTACATCCTAAATGCACAAGGGTATTTGTGCATAAGTGAATGAATTCCAGTCGAATTCATTTCATTCACTTCCACATTAATACCCTAGGGAACGGTATAAATCCATCTCTTCTACTTTCAGATATTATTTGAATAGAAAGATAGATTGAGTTCTGTAGCCATGACTGGTAACCAGGCTACCGCAGAAATTAAAGCCAATCAACTTCGGGAAATTCTGTTGCCTAGTCAGTCATGTCTCGAAAGAGACATGTTCATCTATGCGTGTATCCCGTATAGCAATTAACTGACTGACATCGTATAAGCTTCATCCGCGTTTTGTTAATTTAATTTTTAAACGTTATTTTCGTTTTTAACATTACTTCTGGCAGTTTCTTTATTGCTTCCCACAAATCTTATTTATTCGAATTTATTTCCATCTATTTTATCATAAAATACATTCATCTATTTGGATGCGTATATTCAGGTTCGGACGTAATTACTAAAACGCATAAAACGATGTGTATTTTTATTCAACATGTTCCAAGGAATGTTTTAAATTACCATCCGTCCGTGTATTTAATACTGCTGCTATATCTGGTTGGGTGCTCCTGCTATCCATCTAGGGGTCCATGACAAAATCCAACGGGGAATCTGTAAAGTGATCTATCCCGGCTTGGCAGCTCAGTTACAGTCACTTTCTCACCGGTGCAATGTTGCTTCCCTGTGTTTCTTCTACAAATACTTTCGTGGTTTCTGCTCCGATGAATTTAGCTCACTGGTGCCCCCTATCAGTGAGATAAGTGCCATATGTGATACACCCTTTGGGTGATCATGTCTCGAAAAAGGCATAACTGACTGGGGAGAAAATTATCCCGCAGTAGGTTGCCATTGCTTCCTGCGGTAGATTGGTTGCCGACCAAGGCTATAGAACCCAATCTGTCCTATTATTTAACTCATAACTGGAGGAAAGAGACGGATTAATACCTTTCCCAAGGGTATTTGCGCGTAAGTGAATGCAAGGATTTCGACTGGAATTCGAACTCGGCTTCCCGATTTCTCGTTCCGAGCCGATATCCACTGCACCACGACGCACATCCCCTATATATGAATTTACTCGAGCTACAAGATTAGCTCCTAGGTCCCACCCTTTTACTGTGAAACAAATAAAATGTAAACGCAAATTCTACTCCATTAGATTCTTTTCTCGCACTTCCCGCCTGTGGAATTCCCTTCCGTTTACTTGCTTCCCCGACAGCTACAATCTCCAAGAATTTAAATGTAAAGTGAATGGTCATCTCCTATCTCACTGGCTCGCATCCTTTCTCTTATTCTTCTTTCTCCGTCCTCTCTACTCTCTTCAGTATTCTCATACTACTCTTACCCACTTCCTGACAGCCCTAATAACCTGTCACACTTTCTCATAATTTTCCTCCTATGTAACCCCCTGCGCACCAGTGGCAGCAAACCGTCTTGCTTGGGGCGATATGATTGAAAAAACAAAAACAAAATCTTAGATAAAGTGTCCGTAAATAATTGGGTCATCAAAACTTTCCTTAGAAGAAAATATTTAGCAAAAACATTTGTAAAAATTCAGTTAGCATAGCAAAAGACATACTATATATTTTAGGACCTCTGATTTAAACACAAAATTATTGAATGTTATTTAAATGTCCTCGGGGTTCTTGATAAAATACAACGGAGATTCTGTAATGTGATCGATACCGACATGGCAGACCGGCTGCAGTCTCTCTCTCCCCGGGCTTCCCTGTGTGTCTTCTATAAATACTTTCACGGCTTCTGCTCCGATGAACTTAGATCACTGATGCCCCCTAGGTACGAATTTGTATGAGATACTAGATTAGCAACTAGATCCCACCCTTTTCAGTGAAACCGATAAAATGTAAAGCAAATTTCTACTCCGACAGTTTCTTTTCTCGCACTTCCCGACTGTGGAATTCCCTTCCACCTGATTGCTTCCCCAACGGCTACAATCTCCAGGAGTTTAAATGTAAGGTCAATAGACACCTCCTAACATACTAACTCGCATCCATTCGTTCAAACCCTCTTCCCATTTACACAACCCTCAGCCTCGGTATCCTTACCCATCTATCACCCTCCTTCTGACATTTCCAATATCTAACCATTCTTTCTTTTCACTTTCCCCTATATAACCCCTTGCGCAATAGTGGCAGTGGAATGCCTTGCTTGGGGTGAAATGATTAAAAAACAAATGTACGGTTGCAAAAATCATGAATACATAAAGAACACATTATGAATTCGTGAATGAATGGCAGACTGTTCCATAATTTTTGTTTCATAAAGAACAATTTAAAGAAATATTGTTGAATTATTTATTTTATATAATACCACAAAAAACAAAAGAAAAGCCTTTAAAGAAAACATAAAATAGTTTCTATTTGTCTATATTTCTCGACGTATTATAAAATATTTACATTATTAACATTGTTGAGACTGTTGTCCTCATTTTTGTTGAGATATTCATGATGGTTCGGCCACTGTACGCTCCGAACTTCAGGTGATTAGAATTTTATATTGAGTGCTTCACTAGGGTAGATTGTTCTCTTTCCATAACTCATGCTACTTTCGGATGAACTCAAAGACATATGGCCTATCTATCTATCTATCTATCTATCTATCTATCTATCTACGCTTGTCCATATCTATCTATCTATCTATCTATCTATCTATCTATCTATCTATCTATCTATCTAAGTCTTCACATATCTTTCTGTCTATCTATTTGTTGGTCTCTGACTCTAAATATCTCTGTTTGAGTTTTGTTTAACGGCATATCAACCTATGTAGGTTATTTAATACCATAAAGGTGGGGTTTTAAGATATATTTTTAATATTCAGTTACATTGAGAAGGTCGATTTAGTCAGATTTTAATTCTTTTTTATTTTATTCTTTTTTATTTTAGAAAACTGAAAATGTCTTCTAGTTTTGTCTTCAAAAATGTTTTGCTGAGATTTTTTTTCCTTCAAAAATGTGTTATGGTAATAATTTTGTATTGTTGGTAATATTTTTCCTTAAAAATGTATATTTTTTCTATAAAAGTCTAGTTTTACATTTATACTTTCATAGTGTTTTGACCCCAATTTAACTATTTGCCCGTAGCTGGGACCCTGACAGGTGGTACCACTCCGGGTCAGGGTGGACATTAGAATAACAGAGGTGGTTCCATGCTCCTCAGAACCTCTCAATCAGAGGTCTTGCTGGAGGATGCAGTTTACTGTCATGCCCAGGACCATATCTATCTCAGTATGTATATATCTATTTAACTATCTTCGATGAACCTGTCGGAGGACGCATATTGTCTCAAATTTTCAGTTAGTAAATGTAAATAAACAGATATTATACACACACACACACACCTTTGGACTGATGTCTCAGCTAATCGGTTTTTTGACTTCATTGTCACTTTCAAACATCGTGCCTATCGTGAACGCTTTCAAGAGAGCAAACAGGTGAAAATCTGAAGAGGCAAGTTCTGGGCTATAAGGAGGATAAGGAGCAGTTCTCAGCCCAGCTCGTTGATGGTCTGCCTTCTTTGGGCTGCTGTGTGAGGCATTGCGTTGACCTTTGAGTAGGTAAGGTCATTGTGGAGAATTTTGTGTGCTGTCCCAACAGATAGGGCCAAGGTCCTTGCAATGCCATTCACTGTCACTCTTCTGTCAGACTGAATGAGGTCATTGACTGATTCGATCACCTCAGGAGAACTCACTTTTGCAGGCGTCCAAGGCTTGTCTTCATCCTCAAAACTGCTCCGTATTTCTTAGAAAAATTTAGTCCCCTTGTAGACATTTTTGGGCTGAAACATGTGGCACCATACACTGTTGACGTTCTCCTATGAATTTCAACTGGTTTGCACCCTTCAGCAAACAAAAACTTGATAACTGACCTCTGTTCGATCCGGGAGAATGCTTCTTAGTCGACCGTCTTTGTTAATCTCCCAAATCTCAAAGTTTTTTTTTCAATCCGCAAAAAAAATTAAATCATTTGAAAAAGAAGTAAAGTAAAAAAAATTAACAGAAGTAAGCTTCTATCTGTATTAGAAGTCCTTATTCTGAAAAAATCACCTTATTTATTGAATGACTCTCGTATATATATATATATATATATATATATATATATATATATATATATATATATATCAGCTAGTTAATATCTATCTATCTATCTATCTATCTATCCCTACTGTTCATATATATCTATCTATCTATCTATCTATCTATCTATCTATCTATCTATCTATCTATCTATCCCACTCTGTTCATATCTATCTATCTATCTATCTATCTATTTATCTATCTATCTATCTATCTATCTATCTATCTATCTATCTCAGTCTATTCATATCTATCTATCTATCTATCTATCTATCTATCTATCTCAGTCTATTCATATCTATCTATCTATCTATCTATCTATCTATCTATCTATCTATCTATCTATCTCAGTCTATTCATATCTATCTATCTCCATACCAGGATGTATTGCAAATACTTTCTCTAGTAAAGAATGCCGATCAGTGCCTAGATACTCTAGACAGAGCAAATATCTCTTCCCTTCGTAAAGTACTATCAAACGGAAGCACAATTAGACTAGAACGCAAATGAAAGAATGAATTGTCTAGTTTTATATACCAATGATACATCACCACGGGTAGGGAATGGGAATAGAAGATATCCCCCACATGGAAAAAGGAAAAAGCAAAACTTCGAAGATTGCATTTAAGCATGAAACAGACTGACGCCGCTGGGTGTTAACCTCAATGCGCACTTTTATTTTTACATACAATCTTCTCTGATATTGAGCACGTTACCCCACAAATGTAGCAAATCATAAAACTATACTTTTATTATATATATATATATATATATATATATGTTGGGGCGCTCTCCACCTTTCCACGGAAATGGACTATTCGAATCACTATATAAAATAGTAGTGATTATACTTCGAGGAAGGAAGTCGAGTAAGGAAATCGAGTGAGCGAGTCAGTAGGGTATTACCGGTATTTCACCGGAAGTGTTCTACTAGTCAATCTATCACGTCTCTACGACGATACTGTATACTAATTACCTTGTTCTGTATTCTACTAATCCTCACCTCTTGTAAATACTTCTCTTTCCTGTCAATAAACCTACTTTTATACTATTACGTTGGTTTGTATTATTTCACATAATTCTGTTACCCGACGTAACAATATATATATATATATATATATATATATATATATATATATTGTTATTATATCAAATTATGAATTTTTTAAATTAGTGGTGATATATTGATGCAATTACACCGGCAGCAAGGGGTCGCAAGATAATTTTATAATAAACTTTCTTTTAATAATCGATTCAGTCATTTAATGGCTATATCTGATACACGCTCGGGCGATCATAAGGTTTTCGTGAGATGACTGACTATGTAACATTATCTTTTGTCCAGAAAGAAACATAAGAAGAGAAAGAGAGAAAAGAAGGAAGAAAAATAAGAATTGAATTTTTTTCTTTCTTTCTTTTTTTTTCTTTCTTTCTTTCTTTGACTGCTAGAACTAGGCGAAAGATATGTTTAGACCAGCTAAAAATAGATAAATTAAATAACGAAATAAGGTATTCTTGAATGCTGACAAATATTCTTCTAGCAATAATCGAAAAATCCATTTTCGCTAAAAATAATTTTCCCAGTTATTGAAAATTTTAGCGACTATTCATAGAAGCGACGGCTGTCTAAGGAACAGGCATGGGATATTTTATGGCTCCTAGGGCAGCTGCATCTGCTGAGAAGGAGAGGCAAATGTCTGGAAATTAAGTCTCTTGGTTCTCTGAGAATATAAAACGGAAGATATGTTTTCCTTTCGAATGGAGCTAGATAATCTCTCATGACTGAAATGATACAAACACAAATGCGAAACGACCACACACACCGAAAGCGGAAAAGCGAAAAACAAGATCATTAAAATTTGACCGTTACGCAGAAACAAGCCTCTCGGGCGGTATTGGGAGGCACTTACACAAAAAAAAAGATACGGTGTTAATCAGATGACCAATGAAAAAAAGGAGCGTTTGGGGATTTCGGGAAAGTCAGGGGACCGCTTCATGCCCATTCGAGCAATAGTGGTAGGCACTCACACAATAAAGAGTAGATCACTTGACTGACAGAAGGATCCCTTGTTGGTCATTTGAAAATGCTAAGTGTACCCAAAGTGCGTCACAACCACCACCGCTAAAGGCGAGTCTGAATATAAGCAGATAGTTGAGAAAGTGTTATGGTGAAATACACCTGTTCCTCAGATAATGGACACTCCCTCCAATATTAATAAGAGTTCGCAGGAAGTTAACTCGAGAAGTTCTCGAAAAGATTTTGACGTGTTTTTGTCAATTTCAGGAATTCTCGGATCGTTACTTTGTCCTGTGTTGGACTTTGTACACAAAAAAAAAAAAAAATTGAATCTCTTCTTTGGACTGACTTCTTTTTCCTGAAAAGACCTAAGTTTTTGAATAGCTAAGTTTATTTTTATTTTATTTTTCGTTTTCTTGCTTTATTGTTTTCTTTTATTTTCTAGCTTTTTGTATTTTATTTTCGTATTTTTGGCGGCCATATTTGCTTTTGTTTAGGTCGGTCGTTTTTTAATTAATTTGTGTTTTCATTTTGCATTTTCTGTTTGGCTTTAAGAGCCACATTTATTTTTGTTTAAACCTTTCCTTTTTTTTTAACTTTCACTTTTTTGGACAAAATACTGATAATCATCTGATTTTTTTCCACCTAAACTTTTCTTTTCCAGCCCTACCCCTTATTTCTTTTACGGAAGTAGCCTTTTAGGCGACTCTCCGCTCTTTTTGTTTGGTTTATTTCGTATTTGTTTTCTTTATTTTAATCAAGTTTATTTTTCAGGTTTATTTAAACCTATTATCGTTTATTAGCCCATCCCCCTATTTTTCTTTTACTAAAGTAGCCTTTTAGGCGACTCTTCGTCTTTTTTATTTTCGTATTTAAATGTAACTGTGTAAAGTCTGTTTTGTAAATTAATTTATGTAAAAGTTAAACCTCTTAAAGTCAACCCCCCTGTTTTATTTCGTTTACCGCCGTTTAGGTGACACTTTGTGTTTTCTTGGTTAACCTCTTAAGAGGCTAGTTATTGCCGTTTAAGGCTAATTTTTCTTTTATTTTTATTGAATTTTCGCCGCTAAAGGCAAGTTTTTCCTCAATTTTTTCAGCTGTTTTGTTATTGTTAATTTAAAATTGTTTGCCGTTAGAGGCTAAGTTTATTTTGCGTTTATTGTTAGAGGTTCATTGTTAAAAACCGTTTTTGTCCTTATTGTTGTACTTTGCGAAGTTAATTTGTGTATTTATTTTTCTTTTCGTTCATATATCCCACCCTCCCCATTTTCCTCCTGTTTTTCCCACCTCTCCCCATTTCTCCTTATATTCACGGAAAAAAATTGGCTCCGTAGTTTAAAGTTTAAAAAATGGCCGACTCAAGTCGGTCTGTCAAGAAGAAATTAAATTTTGACCCGCCCTGGAAAGGACCACCTGATAAAAATGATGAGTCCTTCCCCCCTCTTACTGCTCCTAATATTAGTCAGCAAGAGTCGGAAAAAAATGATACCATGACAGAAGCTATGGTGGCCGAGAAAAGCCAGAATAATACAGACCAGAAAATTGCTAAGGACAAAGAAGCTGAGGCCGGGGAATCGCCCTTGGGCTGGAAGTCCCCTCCTAAAGTCAAAATCAACCTGACGGAGTTCTTGGAGAAAGCCAAGGGTTACGCACACCTTGTGACAGAAGGTGGGCTCTTGGAAGATCCCCAAGAATTAAGAAAGTTTGAGAAAAGAATTGTGTCTGTCTTTGTGGTGGACAAGCGTACGCGCAAAATTTGTCGATCCACAAAAGACACAGTGTTAAAAACACTGCAGTCTATGGGATTCAAGCCTTTACGCATTGTGAAAGGAGCGGGCTTTTTCATGTGGGACGTGCTGCTGCCCACGCTGGAAGACTGCCTGGAAATGGTAAGGAACGACCTTATAACAAAAGATCTAATATTACGTACCGAATATCAAGACATGCGTAGGACCAACATAGCGGTATAGGAGGTCCCTACTCAGGTCATCGGGGAGCATCTGGCCGCGTATTTTTCCCAGTTCGGAGAGATTGTGGATGCCTCCCGTGATGATGACCTGACCGGGGATGGTCATTCGACATCATGATAAACCATCACGCCTTCCTGACTATCCCCAACTGTCTTGACGTTGGGGGCCTGAGCTTGCCGGTTATTGTAACCGAAATAAACCCAAATACTGGAGGTGCGGAGAGATTGGTCACCTCTCCTCCTCTTACCCAGAGAAGAAGGCCTCTGGAAGCCAGGCCCTAGAAGACCAAAACACCCCTCTGGCCGTTTCTATGTCAAAATCCGTCACGCCTGTAGTGGGCATGCCAGCAACCAGGACAGGTGTGGTTGTACACCCGGTTGGGTCAAAACATCTGCCCTCATTCCCCGAAAAGCTCTCGCCGGCTACAAGTGTAGTTTCGGAAAAGAAAAAGGGGGAATGGCAGGTTGTTGGTAAGACCAGAGGGAAGCGTCAAGCTGCAGGACCTCAGTCCCCTGATGTTTCCAGGAATAAAGGCACACACAGCCCCACTCCCTCTACCAGCAAGAAGGGCGACGCCTCGGTCTGGTCCGCACCATCTATGGAGGAATTACGCAAAGCATTTGATCCTGGATATGAAGGAATGCAACGGAATAAGAAACTAAAAGACAAACTTAGCCAACGACCAACACGTCCATCGGCCTCTGCCCCGTCCTCCCCGGAAAAGAAAACTAAAAAGCCAAATTCGACACAGCCCACTCCCAGAAAACCAACCCCTCTTTGTAGGGATCCTAGCCCTTTCCGTTTACCCTCCCAACCAACTCCCAGTCCTTCACCCAAGAAACAATTACCTCCGCCAGCTAAAAGACAAAGGAGCCCAACTTCAGAAGATTGCGAATCCAGGAAAAAAGCCTCTAAAGCTCCTTATTTGCTAGGGAAGGAGGTGTGCAAAATATCACCTTCTCAAGAAGATCGTGAAATCAACTTTGGAAATAGAATTAGTAAACTGAAGATTCTTTTATCCATGAAAAAATGTAGCGACAAAGAAATTGAGGTATCCACAACCTTTCCGAATGCTCACCGTCTCCTGACTGTGGTTAGGACTGGTTCTGGAGGTGGGTAAGTGTGGGACATGCTCCTGGGAGCACAAAAAACAGAAAAATGTCACCTTCAATTGCTTCCAGGGAAGATGATTCATTAAATAAGTTGAAAGAATTCTGTGTAGGAAGGGTCCCAATTTTAGTTCACCCCTCCCTGTACAGAGCCTTAAAACTAACATTTCCCTGGGATGATGAAGGCATCTCCCGTGATGGCTCCATTGACAGAGAAATGGGCAAAAGATCTATGGGAGAGGCCGTCGGCATCCTTTCCCCGTCCATGTTCTGTCCAGGACCCCAACCCTAATCAATTATCACGATGGCTCTCTCGTTAGCAAGTGTGAATGCCCGGGGGCTGAGGTCAGAGTCTCGGAGGGTGAAACTCCTTCATGATCTCCAGCGTCTCGGGGTGGATTGCTGTTTGCAGGAGACCCGTTTTTTTGCTGGCGACTATGAGGGCATACTGTCTAGGGATTACGATCTCTATGCAGCATGTTTTGATGGTCATTCTAGAGGTGTTTCCTGGCTAGTGAGCAGGTCATTAGGTGCGGTGTGTGCGCTTGTCTTCGCGGATCCAGCGGGCAGGATTTGTGTGCTGGATATTACCATAAAGGAGAAGTCTTTTCGGCTCATTGGGGTTTATGCGCCCAATGACCATGCGGAGAATCCTGCTTTGTTTCGGCGGCTCGAGTCGTTCTTTGGAACATCGAGGCGGGTAATTTTAGCGGGGGATTGGAATGTCGTCCTTGACCCTGAGAAGAATCGTATAGGAGAAAGATCGGGTACTAACAACCCGGATGTGAAACCATTTCGGGAATTTATCGACAGGAATGATCTTATCGATAAATACCGAAATGAACACCCCCGGGAGGTAGTGTGGACTTGGACTAATAGGGACAGCTCGGATTCGAAGGTACGCGCAAGCTACCTCGACCGAGTCCTAGTTAGGAGAGTCGACGTAGGGCTCTTAGGTTGTCCAAGTTTCCATTCGATAGTTTACACGGATCATAGGCTCGTCCGGGTTCGTGTAAACTTAGATAAGCCTAAGGTTAAGTTGGCTGGATACTGGAAATTGAACGCGTCATTATTTGATAGCCAAGATTTCCAGGAACAGCTGTTACTAACACTAAAGCGGGAACTGACTGGGGCTGTGGTTGGGAATAAGTGGTGGGATACACTTAAATCCAAAATTAGGTCGTTTGCTGCAGACTATAGCCATCGGCTCAACTTAGCTAATTTAGCGGCGCAAACGGCGATAGAGAAAAAAGTTGATCGGATAGTTAAATCCCGTAATAGTGAGGACGTAGCCTTAGCTAGGGCCGAGCTGGCCTCCTTGCTTATCAAGAAGGATCTAGCTCTGGTAGTTAGGGCTAGGTTAAAACGAATGTCTTCTGAGGCAACGAATATGGCCGCAGAATTGCGTGCAGAGGAAGCTAGGCAAGCAGTCAATCGGCATATCAAGGACATCATATTGCCGGATGGACGTACCGTGACTACAGACGTGGGTATATGTGGGGCTTTTCGGGATTACTTCCAGGATCTTTTCACCAGCGAGCCCGGGCTGAGCGCTACTCAGTTCGACACCTATTTGGCTGACTTTCCCCGCTTCGAGGCGGCTGAAGCAGCTAGGTGCGAGGGGCCCATAACAGAATCGGAAATCTGGGATGCGCTGAAATTGGTTGGCCTTGACAAAACTCCAGGATTGGATGGTCTTCCCTACGAACTGTACTTGAGGCAGTCGTCCGTTTTTGTTCCTCTGCTGGCGCTCGTTTATAACAACTGGATGGAGCAGGGGTCTATACCTCGACACTTCACCAGGGGTGTAATCAAGTTGCTTCGCAAAAGCAAGGGCGGTAGGGGTGGCATAGATAATTATCCGCCTTTAACGATGTTAAATACTGACTTAAAGATTTTTGCCAAGGTCTTGGCCCGCCGTTTGCAGGCTGTACTCCCTAGTCTGATTGGCCCCGAGCAGACTTGTGCTGTGAAGGGCAGGACTATTCAGGACAACCTTCATTTGGTACGCCTGATCATCGAGAAAACCGACACTGAAGCCGCGCTGATCAATTTGGATCAGTCCAAGGCATTCGATAGGGTTGACCATCGATTCTTGGAGTCTGTCCTTTTCGCCGCCAGTTTCGGGCCGTACTTTCGCTCTTGGATCCGATTGCTGTATGAGTCCCCCGGTGCGCTGGTGGAAGTGAATGGGGTAAGATCGAAGCCCTTCACATTATCTCGCTCCATTCGTCAAGGTTGTCCACTTTCGCCTTTGCTCTACGTTCTTGCGTTGGAGCCATTCCTTCGCAAGTTAAAGGCGAATCCGGTCCTTCGCGGAATTTCCCTACCTGGTGCTATCACCTCGGCCAGGTACTCCGCCTATGCTGACGACGTTTCGGTTTTTGTGTCGAGCAAAGCTGAGATTGACGAAGTTAGCAAAGAAATCAGCTGTTATGAGACGGTGACAGGGGCCAAGATCAATCGCGATAAGTCTGTTGGCTTGCGATTGGGTGCGTGGAAGGGAGTTTCTCTTCCCGGACCTTTTCTCTGGACGGACGGGCCGATCAAGATTCTCGGCGTCTTCTTCGGTCCTGATCTCCAGGTGGAAATGAATTGGTCGGAGGTTCGAGAAAAGGCCAAGTGCGCAGTTCGTCTGTGGACTCGGAGGAAGCTCTCCTTAAAGGGGAGGGCGGAAGTATGTGCCTCGCACATCTACCCGATTCTCCTTTACCAACTCTCGGTACTTCCTCTCCTGTGTGCCATTCGTTTGGGCTTAATTCAGCTCTTGTTCTCCTTCCTTTGGGGAGAAGGCAAGTCTCCCAAGGTGCGTCGCGTGATCTGTTACCTTCATCCTTCTGAGGGCGGTCTGGGAATGCCTAGCGTTGAGATTCGTCAACACACGCTTCGCATTAGATTCCTGGATCGAATATGTATGATGGAGGATGAGAACGGCGCCATCGTTAAAGAGGACGTCCATAAAAACTTTCCATCCCTGAGAAGTGTGCATTTGTAGGAAGAGGGGGCCGGCCGTACTCCTCGTGGCGAGTGCTCCTTCTATAAAGAATGTTGTTTGGCTCTCCAGTTTCTCTTGCGGGCTACGGATGGCCTCTCCAACGCCCAAGCGTTGTCTCTTAGGGCATTATATCGGGTTTTAGTTAGGTGGGGCCGTTCAAGATGAACTGATTGTCGAGCTCGGGCTTACGAAGCAGGAGGCTCGCTCCATATGGCCTTGGGCGCCTGGGTTGAAATGTCTCACTAACGATGAGACATCACCCACCTGGCTGATGATTCGAAAGGCTCTCTGGGTAGGCAAGAGGCTTCATGCAGCGGGCCTAACTCCGAAATCAACCTGCGTGCGTTGTGGGCTGTCGGCGGAAACCGTCGATCATGCCTTCTTCCACTGCAGTGTTGTTGCTCCGTTGTGTAAGTTTCTTGAAGATATCATTGTTCGTATGCTGCGTGGAAAGTTCTTTGTCCTTGAGGCTAGTTCTGTTTGTAGCAATGTCGTACCTCCGTTATCTAGGGCTGAGCACTATGTGCTCTTTTGCTTACTAGGTGTTATGCGAGTCGTGATTTGGACGACGCGACAGAAGGAATTCTATGGTGATGAGAAGTTTACCTCTTCCCAACTGATCTTGTTCTTTAAGCATCAGCTTAAAGTCAATATCAGGACGGAAAGGAGACGACTCACTCCATCTGAATTTGGCAAAAGGTGGGTGAGTCTTGCGCGTTCCTGTCGAGTGAAAGGTGCTGACCTGGAGTGGTTGTTTGATGCTGGTTAGGCATCAGGATATTGGGTGTGCTGTGCAGAACATGTGCACCCCTTCCCTCTTAGGTTAGCGTAGGGAACGTTTGATTTTTCTGTTTTTGCTTCAATGATTGCTCATTGGCCCCCTTTTCTTTTTTGTCCCCTGTTTTCCTTTAGTTTAATCTCCCACCCCTTCCTACTTTAGGTGTTCAACAACGTTAGTTCTCCGGTGGATGCGTGGCGTCTTTCGTTATTTTTCAAGTGTGCTTTTCGTTTTGTTATGGTGTTTAAATATGTGAGTGATTGTGTGAGCGATTGTTGATCGGATAAGTGGTATTATTATATTTCTAAAGCCACGCATTATATTTCGTCCGTGGAAGTGATTTTGCTGTCACAATATTAGAGTATTGGGGGGCTTTTATTACTAATACAATTTTATTTAGTTTCTTGTACATATCTTATTTTCATTGTATAAAATCATTGGGGAATTTTAAATGTTGATATTTTCTGCCCATGCCCTCCACTGAAAATTGTACATATGGGAGTTAAGTAGGACTACATAGAGGTATTATGGTGGACGTGGTAAGATTTGTAAGTAAAAATGTGGTATTATGGTGAAAGGTTTATTGTAAGTGTGTCAGGGTCAACGAAAGTGAATAGCTAAGTTAAATTAGGGCAGATGAAGACCAGCCTTCCCTATCGCCGTTTTAGGCCTTGTGCCATATTTGTACTCATCGTACAACAAATAATGAAGTTCTTGGGAAGTTCATAGGAGTTCTTAGAATTTCTAGAGTGTTCTTTAGAGTTCTATTGGAGTTCAGTAGAACTACTAAGCAGTTGATATTAGTCGGCAGTTAGCCGAATACTAAGGAGTCACCTACAGTGGGAGATTACAAAGTTCATAATATTTTGGGTGAGTTAAGTCGATTAGCAACTGACATAGAACGATTATAACATTCATTGCTAAAACTACTTCATGACAGAAAGACAGTTCAGAGAGTACAGTGGCGTACCGTATGTTGGACCGGTACAGAGCGATTTTACACGAGAGACATGTTGTTACGTGACTACCTGCCTTAGAAGAAACTCCGATTTTAGCCTGGTGCCAGATCAGCCATCTTAGATAAAGCTAACTCTGGAGAAGACGTGGGTTGTAATTTTAGTTGCCTGGATGCAATAATGATAAATTCTCACCAAATATGTACTGAATA
The DNA here is from genome assembly GCA_037127315.1 of Ascarosepion bandense. Lineage (NCBI taxonomy): Eukaryota > Metazoa > Mollusca > Cephalopoda > Sepiida > Sepiidae > Ascarosepion > Ascarosepion bandense. The sequence continues at coordinate 105,583 of JBBBDQ010001927.1, forward strand.
GAAAAACTACTTGTTAATTTTACAAAGATTTCATTTTCTTACTGTGACTCCCAGCACTGTCTGGATCATCGATGCAGCGGATTTTCGGCGACTTTTAACCCAGACCGTCTTTGTTATCAATCAAGCACAACGTAGGCAGAGCGTGGTTAGGAACGAAATAATCGACTATCGTTTGGTCACCGAGATTTTGGGCGTCGACACGAAGGACTAGTGGCGGTGGGTGTTCACAACCAGGTAAAAGGTTCTCCTGCAATACGTACCTTTTCTTTCTGCTGTAGATTGGTTGCCAAACAAGGTTATAGAACTCAGTCTGTCCAGCTGTTCGGCTCATAGCTGGAGGAAGAAGATAGTTATTCATATCTTTCTCAAGGATATTTGTATGTGAGTGAAAGACCCAAATTTGAGTGGAATTCGAACTCTGCTCGTCAATTTTACATTGCGATATCTGGAGCTAATACGCCTTACACAACAACGCATATCAACATTTAAAAGATGATAAGAGAATTCAAGAGGAACACAATAAAGTACATATTGAATAAAGATATCCTAACTATTCAACCCATAGCTGCGGAGAAAATAAATAGATTGATAACTTTTCCAAAAGGACTTGCGTAAGTGAATGCAACGAATTTAACATTTTTTTTATAATCGTTTCACCCCGAGGAAGGAATTCCACTGCCACTATTGCGCAGGGGGTTACAAAGTGAGGAAAGTGATGAGAAAGGGTGGTTAGATATAGGAAATGTCAGAAGGAGGGTGATAGATGGGTATATACCGAGATGAGGGTTGGGTAGATGGTGAGAGTGTTGGGTGAATAGTTGCAAGTTAGTGTGATAGGAGGCATCTATATATCTTATATTTAAACTCCTGGAGATTGTAGCTGTCGGGAAAGTAGACATGTGGAAGGGAATTCCTCAGGCGGGAAGCGTGAGAAAAGAAGCTGTTGGAGTAGAAATTGCGGTTACATCTTATCTGTTTCACTGTAAAAGGGTGGGACCTAGTTGCTAATCTAGTATCTCGTGTAAATTCGTATTTAGGGGGCACCAATGATCTAAGTTCATCGGAGCAGAAGCCGTAAAAGTATATATAGAAGAGGCACAGGGAAGCCACGTCACGCCGATGAGAGAGTGGTTGCAGCCGGTCTGCCAAGTCAGTTTCGATCACGTTACAGATTCTCAGTTGTATTTTGTCAAGAAGCTCGAGGAGAGTAGCAGAGGCACCCGACCAGATGTGGCAGCAGTATTCAATACACGGGCTGATGGTAGATTTATATGGGTGCAGGATAGATTCTGACGGGATAAATTTCCGGGCCCTGCACAGAGAGCCGACTTTCATAGCGGCGGATTTAGCAAGGGATTCGAAATAGTCATTCCATTTGAGGTCCGCCGAGCGTGTAAGGCCAAGGAGGCGTAGTGTTTTAATCCCTGTTCCATACTAATGGGAGGTAGATGGGATTGTCTGTTGTGGTTAATTGATAGCAGCTTCATTTAGGAAGCGTTGAAATTTACGAGCCATTTCCTACCCCAGTCCACTACGGATTGGTGGTCCTTTTCAAGCTCGGCAGCGACGTTCGCTTTGTCGCCCACACCGGGTTTATGATCGAGGTGAGAATAAATTGTAGTGTCATCGGCGTACATGCCTACTTGGGATGTAATGGCTTCTGGGAGATCATTAATGTAGATCAGAAAGAGCATGGGACCTAGGATAGAGCCCTGAGGGACGCCCGTGTTGAAATTCGAACTCGAAATTATAGATTACCGCTATTATATTGGATTAGTATCGCGAGAGAGTATGTCTATATTATTTTCAAATAGATCTACCGAAAAACGGAGCATTATCATAATTGGAAAAGATAGCTTCGTTGATTGACATCGAAAAAACGAAAAAACGTCTTTTTCAAGAAATCAAAATTACATTTCTACATCGTTCGTGACACCGTTATCAACTTTGAAAGAGACCTCTTACTTTCCTGGCAACAATCCCCTCCAGAATCCGTTATTCCAGATGTATGTTCTCTCATAGATCACGTTGGCTGACGATTTGAATGATTCATTAAAATTGTAAAACAGCAATCTCAACCATCCAATATAGATCCACATGCATTATTGAAATTACTGTTAAACAAATGAGTTTTACATGTGGTAAACATTTCATTTTGTGAGATACAGTTTTGCTGATTAAATGAGTTGAGAGGGGAAGAATGATTCTTTAGTTGTACGTGAGAGCTTAGGTTTAATAAAGTACTTCCTATTTAATTTTCGATCAGCCTCGAGCAAAATATTTTCGTCCCGAAATAGAGGGAACGTTTCGCCAGATTGCGATTGGCGTCAGGCCAAGAATACGAATAATGAACAATATCTGATAGATTCTTTTTCGTCCCGTTTTGGTTTTGAAGCACAGAGATGATCCAGAATGTTTTCTTCAAATGTTTCCCTTTTTTTTATCATTCGTGTTTTTTGATAAAGGGAACACTTTTTGATCATGTTACTTTTTCTACGTCCGAGCAAAATAATTACACAGATGTTGCTTTATACACAACTGTACATTATTCTTAAAGATAGTGGTTTAGTTGCCTTCACATGTGTAGTAAGACAGTTAAATACCATAAGTGATACACGCTTGGCCGATTATGTATGGAAAGAGACATGACTGGCAGCACAGAAGATATTCCCGAAGTACTTTAAGTTTTTTTTTTTCAGTCTGTTTTTCTGTAATTTTTGGAAATTATTTTTTTTTTCGTTTTTTGTTCGCCTATGATTTTTTTTTCTTTTGTCACTTAGTTTGTGTAAATTATTTTGCAATTCAAGATTATTTTTGACTTAAGATAAATAGTATCACGGTTCAATTATTTCCATTAGTTTTGTCTTGTAGAAGATTTAAATTTCTGTCTTCAAGACATTGAATTCGTAACGGTTGGCCAGTGAACGCAACCCGCATAACTCGACTATATTCTGTAAAAAATGGTTTAATTTCTATTTTTGTCTTCAGAAATTTAATTAAATCAACTTTACAGTGTTAGCTGCTTGTGGTAAGTCAACCGGGATTCAGTCCATTTTTCAGTCTGTTTTTCTGTATTTTTACAGTGGTACACTGGTTGACAACCAAGGCTGCAAAACTCAATGTGTCTTTCAATTTAGCCCATAGGCAACCAAATGCAGACGACAATTCTACTCCTGCAGCTTCTTTTCCAGCACTTCCCGCCTGTAGAACTCGCTTCCTTATTCTTGTTTTCCAAACTAGGAATTTAACTGCAATGTCAATTCTCATCTCTTAACTACTTGACTCTACTTCTTTCCACACTGTCTTGTAGATCCTTTTCTTTCTCTCTAGCTTCGCAACTATCATCACACCTGTATTCCCATCCTTCTCTTGCTCCTTTCTAACTGGTTCGTCCTTCTCCTCATTCTCCTCTAATCCTTTTACTCTTATGCAGCCCCCTGCACATAAGTGCCGTTACCGCCTTGCTCGGGGTGATATGATTAAAAAAAAGGTATTCTCAAAGGTATTTGCCCGTAAGTAAATGCGATGAATTCAACTGGAATTCGAACTCGCCTCTCCGATGTATAGTTACTCTACAGAATAATGGACTTCATTTTTACCCCTTTTTTCATTAGACATATCAGCTTCTTTAAGTTGGTTTCCTTCTGATTAACACGTTTTACTTTGTAACTGCTATGTTTTATTTAATCAAAATCACATTTTTTTAGTACTTTTGAAATCATTTTTTTTTATTTTTCTTACTTTGAAAATTTTTCAATATATTTATTGAATGTCTATTAATTTCTGTTGAGATTTTCGGTTTTCAGAATTTTATTCATATCTCGCAAGGGATTTGCAGAATCGTTTTTCTCTTTGAGGTTAGATCTTTTCTCATGACCCATGGAAAGTTCATATTTCCATAATTAAAAAGTTAATATGAGTAGCTATTCTTTGTATTCATGTAGAATACGTCGAATAAAACGCCTTGCAAAAATCTCATAGCGGCAAATAAGTTATTTCAAATACATCCAATAAAACAGATATTATGAGATAAAATTCACGTATGATATTTACCATATAAATATATCTTGTAAATGTTCAATCGCGGTGCCATGAATTTATTTGAATAACAATTTTTCTCAATACGCTGAGAAGCGATGTGTCATTCGAAAATCAATCTCTTCTTGCAAAAATCGAAATTTGTCTCCACCTAGTGACAAGCACGACGGCACTTGCAATGGGGCTGCGGTAGTCATTTGACGTAAAAAACACAGCTGAACATATAACCTCAATCACATAATGTTGACGCTATGACGCAATAAGATCACAGTAGCAGGTCATCGCTTTTTTTTTTAATCTTAAAACAGTACACCAATTTAAATTCGGATCTCAACTCCTCGGACAAGACAGAATTGTTTCTGATTAGTTGAAAAGCCTGCAAAAATATCTGCATAAATATGATTATATAGTAAAAGAATAAAAATGTTAAGCGGTGTGAAAAGTCTCCAGTGACCTTTTTTAGGGAATACAGTCATAGTCAGCCAGTAGAGTGCCATACATAATACACGTTTGGGTGATCATGTCTCGAAAGAGACATGACTGACTGGGCAAAAGATTTTCCCGCAGTAGATTGCTAATACTTTCTCCAGTAAACTGGTTACACAACCAAGGCTATAGAACCCAATCTACCCTGTTGTTTAAGCCACAGATTAATGTTTTTTGTTAATACTTCTCAATAACATGTGCATCGAATGAATTCATAAATATTTAATAATTACCTATATTGCAGTTTTATCAATGAAAGAATGAAAAAAAATTCGGGTGATTCAGACGGGTTCATCTTTGCTTCCGTGTCTTGTAAAATTTTGCAAGTAATAAGAACAAAAGTGCCCTTCTAATTTCATGAAGAATTATCCACTTGACAATAAATACTAAAGATAGTATGAAATACATCATTTCTTTCAAAAAACTGGGGTGGCCTAATAATTATGGCCGGTAGTATATATATATATATATTTGTGGTGATACCGAGCAAAAAAGCGAGAGACCGGATATTTGCTCTATAACAACCAGAAAACAAATGAACAAAAATCGTCTCTGCGCAGGTGTATTCGCGCAGATGTTCTGGTTAAAAAATAAAAATTAATCAAATATCAAATTTCCATTTCGCGAGCCTACGCGAATTTTATTTACCAGCCAATGGGAAGCCCAGAATCAAATACAAGTATGAAAGTCTCAAACTAGCTGCTTTTGATCCAAAAAGCAGATATAAAAAGCGGAGACACAAAGCATCGTCAGAGAGACTGACGCAGAGACCAAGGAGAAGAATGTAATTAATATCCCCTTGAATTAAGTTGAGCGGCTACTACATTCGCCTCCCTTCACCTATCATCACTTCTTCCCTGTCTCAAAAGTACTTACTGACCTAATGAGCGACCACTTCAAAGACTGTTTCCTCACAAACCAACTTACTGACTTATGGACCTTGCAAGTGGCAATTTCAAAATGAACATTCCTTACCTACAAGACGCCTCCACATTCCTAAGCACTAATTATCTTTTTCAGCATTATTAGTTGTCATGAACACTTTAACTTCAGTTGGACCTATCCTTCAAGCATTACTTTAATTGTAAAAGCCTTAATTGATATGTATATATATAAATGTTATTTTCAACTCAATTTGCTTTTCTTGATTTTATAATCATTTTATAACTCATAGTGGGCTATCTACCACAAGGCCAAATTCTGTCAACCTGCAACGGTATACAACTACCCTTCACTAGAACGGAATCCTACTACAACTAGAAAAAAGAATAAATAAGATATACCCACTATAATATAATGAAAATAAATTGGATGCTTTTATAAACCTATTGGTAATAATTTATTTTGCAAAAATTTTACTAATCATCTTAGTACAAAATCGTTCACAAAAATGAATAGGTTGAATTTATCCAGTCGAAAGTAATTGTTGGGGGACAGGAGAAAAAGGAAAATATTTTATCGATAGGAGATTGGGTTAGACATACAGCGTTAATCATTCATGGTGACTGTCTTTCTATCCCACGCGATAAGATGACCTTGGACTGAACTTTTGGTTGGCCATTATCAAATACACAACAGTAAATTTAGCGGCGGCATTTTCACAAGAAGAATTGAGTTGTTACATATTTTTATTAATTCTGACGGTAGTAATAATATCTTCATCTTTTAAATACCAATCATTTTGGTTTTATGACACTAATATTATTATCAAATACGATAACAATTGTGTGGATGATAAAAAAATGTAAGGGATAAGCTTTAATTAGTATTATTCTTAACGATAACGATAAAAATACTCTTCAAAAATTAATAACAATAATAATTATAACTAACTAATAAAAATAAACAAATAAGTATGAAGTCTGTAACGGGGTATTACATGCACACATTGAAGGCTTGTTTAAAAGATTTATATTATATACTTATTTGTAGGTACCACCAATAAATCACTAAAAAAAAGCATAGTATGAATCAAAAAATGCCCCCAAAACTAATAAAAACGAACTTTTTCATCAAAAATATTTATATTATTAGTAAGAGGAAAATCAGAGTATTTTTAATTATTTTTTATTTTTTAATCCCTTCTTTCTAACATATAATCCCTTCTTTTAATCCCTGCTTTTAATCCCTTCTTTCTAACATATAATCCCTTCTTTTAATCCCTGCTTTTAATCCCTTCTTTTAATCCCTTCTTTCTAACATATAATCCCTTCTTTTAATCACTTCTTTTAATCCCTTCTTTCTAACATATAATCCCTTCTTTTAATCCCTTCTTTCTAACATATAATCCCTTCTTTTCATCCCTTCTTTTAATCCCTTCTTTCTAACATATAATCCCTTCTTTTAATCCCTTCTTTCTAACATATATTCCCTTCTTTTAATCCCTTCTTTTAATCCCATCTTTCTAACATATAATCCCTTCTTTTAATCCCTTCTTTCTAACATATAATCTCTTCTTTTAATCCCTTCTTTTAATCCCTTCTTTCTAACATATAATTCCTTGTTTTAATCCCTTATTTTAATCCCTTCTTTTAATCCCTTCTTTCTAACATATAATCCCTTCTTTTAATCACTTCTTTTAATCCCTTCTTTCTAACATATAATCCCTTCTTTTAATCCCTTCTTTTAATCCCTTCTTTTAATCCCTTCTTTCTAACATATAATCCCTTCTTTTAATCCCTTCTTTCTAACATATAATCCCTTCTTTTAATCCCTTCTTTCTAACATATAATCCCTTCTTTTAATCCCTTCTTTTAATCCCTTCTTACCAAATTGTTACGAGGTTTTACAATGGAAAACGTAATATTACATCACTCAGCTTTTTTTCCGGTGACAAATCCATTAATTACGAAATTCTTGCAAATATCAAATAACTGTCGGATTTTGATGAACGTTTTAGAACTTATTTGTAAATGAATGAAATTAGTTTTGAAATTATTATTTTTAAAAAAATCTTGGTAAAATATTTTTTTACATCTGTTCCCGTCCACAACATTCATGAAATTTCAAAAAATAAATTCTGTAGGCAAAAGTGGTTTTATTAGTTAAACTCAAGACTCATTGAGAAATGTAAATCATTTATTATTGTTTAAAATCATTCAACCATTTTTTTCGAAAATCTGCTCCGAATAAATAAATAATGTCGTAGGTTTACTGCATTTCTTACTTTACTATTCTTGTAGACGTTAGGCTGGCAGGTTACATAGTGAAGACTATATTTATTAATCTAAGATTTAAAGGTTTAACACAAATCGTTTAGACATCGCATTTTAGAAATAATTTTCATTTTTTTTCTGTGTAATTGCATTTGAAGTTTTTTTTTCTGTATAGTTATTTATATGTTTAAATGAAAAAGGTCTTTGTTTCAGGGTTACTCCCCTTTACCGGAAAAATTTGTATAATTATGGCACTTGTAATCGCCATACGCTTATCTTATCTCGAGCTGTCAACACATTTCAATTATGGTGGAAAGGTTAGTAAGGTCAGCTCTGTGTTTTTTTTTTTTTTTTTTTTTTTTTTTTTTTTTAATCATCTCACCCCAAGCAAGGCATTCCACTGCCACTATTGCGCATGGGGCTACATAGGGGAAGGTAAAGAGAAGGAGTGGATAGACATAGGGAATGTCAGGAGAATGGTGATAGATGAGTAAGGATAGCGAGGATGAGTGTCGGGCAGATGGGAAGAGTGTTTGATAGAATGGGAGCAGGTTAGTGTGTTAGGAGGTGTCTATTGACCTTACATTTAAACTCCTGGAGATTGTAGCCGTCGGGGAAGCAATCTTTTGGAAGAGAATTCCACAGTCGGGAAGTGCGAGGAAAGAAACTGTTGGAGTAGAAGTTACGGCTGCATTTTATTGATTTCACTGTAAAAGGGTGGGATCTAGTTGCTAATCTAGTATCTCGTGCAAATTCGTATTTAGGGGGCACCAGTGATCTAAGTTCATCGGAGCAGAAGCCGTGAAAGTATTTATAGAAGAGACACAGCGAAGCCACGTCTCGCCGGTGGGAGAGAGACTGCAGGCGGTCTGCCAAGTCGGTATCTATCACATTACAGACCCTCCTCTGAACCTTATCGAGAAGCTCGAGGAGAACAGTAGGGGCACCCGACCAGATATGGCAGCAGTATTCAATGCACGGGCGGATGGTAGATTTGTAAATGTGCAGGATAGATTTAGACGGAAAAAACTTCCGGGCCCTACACAGAGAACCGACTTTCATAGCAGCAGATTTAGCAATGGATTCGATATAGTCATTCCATTTGAGGTCCGCTGAAAGTGTGAGACCAAGGAGGCGTAGTGTTTTACTCTCTGGGAGGCAAGCCTGGTCCATGCTAATGGGAGGTAGGTGAGATTGTCGATGATGGTTAATTGACAGTAGCTTCGTTTTAGAAGCATTAAAATTTACTAGCCATTTCTTACCCCAGTCCAATATGGATTGGAGGTCTTTTTCAATCTCGGCTGCAAGTTTAGCTTTGACGCCTACACCAGATTTTTGTTGGAGGCGAGAGTAAACTGTGGTGTCATCGGCGTACAAACCTATTTGGGTTCTTATGGAATCAGGGAGATCATTAATATATATCAGGAAGAGTGTAGGACCTAAGATGGAGCCTTGGGGGACACCTGCGTTTGTATGGTAGTTCTGAGAGGCATGTCCGTTTAATACCACTTTCATTGTGCGGTTAGAGAGGAATGACTGGATTAGTTCAAACAAATGTCCAGTTATACCATAGCTCCGCAGTTTACATAGAAGGCCAGCATGCCAAACTCTGTCGAACGCCTTAGATATATCCAATGCAACGGTTCGGGCTTCGCCATTCCTGTCGAGTGCCTGGTATATGTACTCGGTGATGGCCGTTAGCATATCAGCAGTAGACCTGGTGAAGCGGAAACCATTTTGCTTGTCCAAGAGGAGCCTGTGTGCTGTGAGATGCTGAACCACCTCGGCGTTGATAATGGCTTCGAACACTTTGCCAAAGATCGGAAGAAGGCTGATAGGGCGGTAATTTGCAGGGTCAGAGGGTTCTCCAGTGTTTTTAAATATAGGAACTATAGAGGAAGATTTCCAACAGGCAGGAAAGCAGGAAGCAGATAGGCAGAGGTTGTAGAGCTTAGAAAGGATAGAGGAGAGTTCAGGGGCACATTTCTTTAAGACTATGGTTGGGATTCCGTCACCACCGCTCGCTTTGTGAGGGTCAAGTTTTAAGATAATCTTAGAGACAAGCGAAGGTGTAATGTGGACATCATTCAGTTGTGCCTCGGTTCTAGGTGAGAAGTCGGGTGTAAAAACTCCAGACGAGTCCAGACTCGAATTGTTCGAGAATCTGCGGGCAAAACATTCAGCCTTATCTGCTGGGGAGGTGAGGACCTCAAATTTGTTGATTAGCGGGGGTATTGTGGACTTGCTCTTGTTAAGTACTCTTTTACAGAGTCGCCAGTAGTCTTTAGAGCCGAATTTAGAACATGCTATGCGTTGCTTCATTCTGGCAGCAAACAACATCTTAGCTTCGTTAAGTACCCTTTTACACTTATTACGAGCTGAAGTGAAAAGGCGCCTGTTTTGTTCCGACGCATAGTTACGATAAAGTCGGAAGAAATGATTCCGGTGGGCAATGGCAGCCGAACAAGCGGGTGAGAACCATGGAGACGAATGAGATTTAAGCTGGAATTTCCTAGCAGGGATGAAGGCATCAATGCCAGCCTTAACCCAGGAGGAGACCTCGGATGCACATTCTTCGATGGGAAGACTAAAGACGTTGTTCCAAGGGATGTCACAGAGGAAGTCTCGGAACGAATCCCAGTCTGCTCTTTGATAGCAGTATGATATTCTACTTGTCTGTGTTTCATGGGTCGGGCGGGAGTGGAGTGAAATATTGACGGACACTACAGTGTGGTCAGAGTTTCCAAGTGGGCAGAGTTGTCTGGTAGTGCAAGAGTCTGGGATGGAAGTGAAGCAGAGGTCTAGAAGTGAGTTCCTTCCGTTAGGGTTGTCGGAGAAACGCGTGGGGAAGTCCACTACTTGCGTAAGGGATTGGGTGATTGAAAAGTTCATGGTGTGGACACCAGCAGGGTCAGTGACAGCGTTCTTCAGCCACTTGGTGTGGTGGGCGTTAAAGTCACCAAACACGAATACATGGGCAGAGGGATGGGTAGAAATGGCTTTGTCAATATTGTCAGAAATGATGTCAAGTAACGAACAGTCAGGGGAGGAAGGAGAGCGGTACAGAAAGAAGAGATAGCTAATCGAGCTGAGAAGTGAGAGGCGGAAGCACATGAAAGAATGATCTGGGGATTCAAAAGATGACACCCTAGCTAAGGGAAGGTGTTCGCTGACATAGACACCAAGCCCATGCATATGAACATTGGAGTCCTTCCTGAAGAGGGGAAGGTAGCCAGGAACGCAGAACTCAGATGAGGGGATAGAAGGGTTAAGATTAGTTTCACATAGGGCTAATATATCAGGTGAGTTATTATGGAGGAAAGAATCTACGCTGGGGAAGTTGGTGCGGATGCCGCGTATGTTAGTGAAAGAGATGCAGACAGGTTTGGGCGTTTTCAAATGAGCTGGTTTAGTTTTGTTATTATGTTTGCTTTTTTCCATAGTAATTCAGTTAAGGAGTGGTCTTAGAATAGAATCAGTCGGTCAATCATTTGCAACTTGTGAAGGATGGAGACTGGCGCGGCCTACAACATAATGTGGCCTCGGGGTTGCCCACCGAACGTTCATGCAGGGACGCCCGTCCATGCGCGATATGGCACTACAAGAACCCCGGTATTATTCAACTGTTGATCAGAGCAGCCTCTCAAGACGCTACGCAAGAGTTCGGGCTCCTAACTACCAGTCGGAAGCAGCAACCAGGAAACTGCCAACCCGGTACCCTCAGAATGTAAAGACGTTGCCACCATACTCCGTAACTGCAAAGAGCTTCCAGCTGAACTAACACCAAGACCAGAGAAAGGGGATGAACCGGGAACCCCTTCCTAAACAAGAAACGAGGTGATCACCTCTAAACTCATTCAAAAGAAGGGGGTGGAGTGTGAGACCGGGCGATAGTAGAAACTATCTACTCCAATTAAAAAAAAAAAAAAAAAAAAAAACAAGGAAAAAGTGACTGAGGCTTACAAAGTTTTAACTTAGTAAAAGTCGAAAATACCCTTGAATAGCAAAATTATTTACACAAATTAAGTGACGAAAAAAAACAAAACAAAGACGGCCAAAAGACGTAAAAAAATAAATAAATAAAAATAATTTCCAAGAAATTTCACAAAAACAGACTGAAAAATGGACTGAATCCCAGTTGACTTACCACAAGCAGCTAACACTGTAAAGTTGATTTAATTCAATTTCTGAAGACAAAAATAGAAATTAAACCGTTTTTTACAGAATATAGTCGAGTTATGTTGCTTGCGTTCGCTTGCCAAACCGTTAAGAATTCAATCTCTCGAAGACAGAAATTTAAATCTTCTACAAGACAAAACTAATGGAAATAATTGAACCGTGATGCTATTTATCATTAGTCGAAAATACCCTTGAATAGCAAAATTATTTACACAAATTAAGTGACGAAAAAAAACAAAAAACAAAGACGGCCAAAAGACGTAAAAAAAAAAATAAATAAAAATAATTTCCAAGAAATTTCACAAAAACAGACTGAAAAATGGACTGAATCCCAGTTGACTTACCACAAGCAGCTAACACTGTAAAGTTGATTTAATTCAATTTCTGAAGACAAAAATAGAAATTAAACCGTTTTTTACAGAATATAGTCGAGTTATGTTGCTTGCGTTCGCTTGCCAAACCGTTAAGAATTCAATCTCTCGAAGACAGAAATTTAAATCTTCTACAAGACAAAACTAATGGAAATAATTGAACCGTGATGCTATTTATCATTAGTCGAAAATACCCTTGAATAGCAAAATTATTTACACAAATTAAGTGACGAAAAAAAACAAAAAACAAAGACGGCCAAAAGACGTAAAAAAAATAAATAAATAAAAATAATTTCCAAGAAATTTCACAAAAACAGACTGAAAAATGGACTGAATCCCAGTTGACTTACCACAAGCAGCTAACACTGTAAAGTTGATTTAATTCAATTTCTGAAGACAAAAATAGAAATTAAACCGTTTTTTACAGAATATAGTCGAGTTATATATATTTTCAAATATCTTTATTCTAAATTGCATGCTATAATAGTAATACTTGTGCAAATCAGATAAATTTAACTGTGACACTATCTCCTGCTGGTATATTTGAGTTTTTGTTTGGTTTAATACAACGGAGAGAGAGAAATCAATATAAATGGTATTATTAGATGTGCTTTATTGTAATTCGCGATGTGAGCTTATATAAAAATTATTTTAATACTATCATATACTTGTAAAATCCGGGTAATAGAAGAATTAGATATTTTAATACTATCATGTACATGTAAAATCCGGGGGAATAGATAAATTAGCTGACAATTTGAAAGAGAAAAGGAAATATAGTTTTCTTTCTTTTTCATGATAGTTTTCTTTCTTTTTTTATATACGATACGGATTATTTTGCGTTAGGTGGAAATTGGACAAAATGGTCACAGTCATAATAAAATGTCAGGATTTACTTGATAAAGTCAAGTAAGGTTAGATCCACCAAAAGATTTTCCTGAGAACAGAACATTGTGGTAATTGAAAAATCTAAAGAGTATGTAATCGAAAGACAGAAGACAGAAAAGCCTTACGTCATGTGAGCTGTTGATATTTCATTCATCGAGCCATGGCTCCCCGCAAATCGTGTGGGTGGAAAACGGTCTCATTGGTCAAAAGCTTTGAGTCGGCCGATTCCCCCGAGAGGATTGGAGATGGTTATAAAAATGCGGAATCGGCAAGAAAAATAAGTAGTAGTTGTTGGGTTGTGAGTAGTTTTTGTGAGTAAAACTATAAGGACCATGGAAAAGGGTTCCCAACTGGGAGAGCCATGACTCACGGCCGGTCGCCTAATTTCGAATGAAGCCTGCCGCCGGTTAAATTAAAGAGTTAATTTTGAATAATGCGCCTTTGATAGGAATCCCGAAAGAACGTTATTTTTTTTTTAAATCATAGGAAAATCGAAATTTCTGATTCCTCATTGCCCCTACTTCGGTAAACTTCGTTAAGCTCCGATAAGGACCCGAAAAAAGTTTGTTATTTTAGAAGTTGCATAGAGAATTGACAGTCCTTATTATAGAGAATATGTAAAAATAATTTAATGAAAATTTAATGAATACGTGAAAAGACTTTAGTGAAACTTAGAAAAGTCATTTTTATTTGAAGATTGAAAGCTCTTATATTTTTAAACGAACTCTTTCTCTCTCCGTTGTAAACTGGCATTCCGGCAACAGTATTATCATTCTGAAAACTGTTTTATCTGCTCCTGTGACTAATAATTGCTTTTTTTATGAAGACATTCTTCGTAACTCTCCAGTCGTGTTCGACCATGTTCACTTATTTAATTTTTTTTTTTTTTTGGTGCCGTGTTTATTTTTAACCAAAGTGTACACCAGTGTCCGGTCAGGTTCTGGTGGAAAGACGAATACTGAAATTGTACAACGCGACTTTCTGAGATCAATATACAACGTGGGCAGTGGTCCGTTTTTGCAATAGACGTCTTGAAAACCAGCTTTTGTGACGAGATAGCGTCGACACAGCGGGTACCGTTTCGACATCATCGCAGCAGGATCCGTTCCCGAACCAGCGAACGACCGAACCAACCGGCCTGCCGGGTGGCAGTGTCACAATTGTTGCCGTCACGACTGTCGACAAGAACACGCGTCACTAACCAGCCAGCCTGGGCGAACGTGTCACTAAAACATTAGATTTGATATTTTTTAAAAATAATGTGTCACAGATATATATTTTATTTTTGCCAGAATTTTAAAACCAAAAATTAACTTTTGTTTTCAAATCTGTCAATCGCTTTAAAATGGCCGAGCATTTGAAAACCTTTTTTTAAAAATCTCAAAATTTTAGATTCCAATCAATATCATTTATATTTGAAATATAGCAGAGTGTTTTGCTTACTGGAAATGGTAAATTTAATCAATTAGTTTTCAATTAAAAGTAAAATGAGATTTTCATTTAAAAAAATCAACTTTTAAATGTAGATATCGAAAATGAGTGGAGGTACCTACGTCTTTACTTGCATATTTATATGTATATAATTACGTAAATACTTACAGGAATACACACCCATATGTTGATACAAGAAATTAAATCATTTATACGCACACACACACACACGTGTCTGTGTGTGTGTGTGTGTGTGTGTGTGTGTGTGTGTGTGTGTGTGTGTGTATTAAAACAGAAAGAGGGTTTATTCCAGTGAGAGAAATTGGTATAGAATAATAGTGCGAGAAGCCGTGAAAGTTTTGTTTAAATTATAAATTTATTGTTGCTAATTTTATTATTAACAATATTACTTGCTTTCGTATTATATATTAAGTGTCCACAATGGTATTTGTGACGCTATACGTGTTTCGAGTTTAAAGTTGACTCTCTTCAGGTGAATAAACATGTGACTTCACGCATCGAGATCCGTTTGTTTTTTCCGATGGTCAAGGTATCGAGTATGTATAGATATAATCAAGTGATGACCAGGTCAGAGTTTTTAAATGTATGCGTGCATGTTGTTTTTTTTTTTGTTTTTTTGTTTTTTTTCACATTCGCACGTGAAGCTTCTTCTGTCGCCTTTGTTATCTGTAAAGAATTTTTGACACTGACATGCGATATTTGAGTTCGTCTTTTAACTTCAAAATTGTTTTCAGCGATCTTGAGGGACATCTAGTTCTTTTTATTGCTTTGGCGATACGATTTAAATTTAATGTGTGCTGGCGGTGTGTCTTGCATTCTAATTTCGTGTGTCCGTGTGTGTGCGTCTTAGGTTTGTCATATTGTTTTGTTGAGGGAAGTTTGTAATTTTGTTTATAATATTTCCTCCTGCATCATGAGTGTCACATAATCTGCATTTTGGTAGATAGGCATTACTCTGAATTTACCTTCACTGCATTCATGTAAATGTTGGGAGACATACAATTTCCTGTTACTGGCTAGTTTAATGTTACTTCTGTGCAGGGCTACTCGTTTATTCAGGCTTTGTTTCGCCTCCATATATATTTTTGCGCATTCATCGCTTTTGAGAGAATAAATAACGTTTTTAGAGTTGCTGTTTTTATTTCCAATGCAGATGTGTTTTTGAATTTAAAGTGTTTCCTTCTATTATCATGTTGCCAACCCAACATTTTTTGTTGCATTTTGTGAGCCCCTGTAATATGTGTTGCCCGAATTTCAATGCAACGAAGGCATAACAAGGATTTGTTTAACCTACTCCCATACAGGTGCGAGTTGTGACAGAAAGTTCCTTCTATATATATATATATATATATATATATATATATATATATATATGTGTGTGTATATATATATATATTACAGACTCGGTAATGAAACAACAAAACCTTCTACAGAAGGTAGCTGAGGAGAGTGACAAAAAGGACTAAAAAAACTGCAAGAAAACTGTATGTATGTCAAGAGCAAAAAGGCCAGCCCAAAATTCCAAATACAGGTGAGGGATACTAAAATCTCGCAGGTACAGAAATTTAAATATCTGGGAAAAGTTCTAACAGAAGACGGAAAGTGCGACACAGAGATCCGAAGGCCAGTTGGCATGGCGAAGGACGCATTCCAGAAGCTGAGTAATGAATTAAGAGACAGGAAAATTTTGCTAGAAACAAGGAGAGTACTGGATTGCTATGTGATGTCGGTTTTTCAATATGGCAGTGAATGTTGGGCAATATCTTCGATGATGAAGGATAAACTTAAATCAGCTGAAATGTGGTTCTACAGAAAAATACTGGATATAAAGTGCGATATCATTTCCATATTACAATCAATATAAAAACTGACCCCTCACTTTGTGGTCAGAGCAAATTCTATACATTTATATTCCTGAAATCCGAAAAGCACAAGGATGCATTCCAGAAGCTGTGTAGAATATTAAGCAACAGAACAATTTCGCGAGAAACAAGGAGGAGAGTACTGGATTGCTATGTGATGTAGGTTCTTCAATATGGCAGTGAATGCTGGAAAATATCTTCAAAGATGAAGGAAAAACTGGAAGCTGCAGAAAAGTAGTTCTACAGAAGCATACTGGATATAAGATAGGGGATCTGTTTCATATTACAATCTATAAAAACTTACCCCTCACTTTGTGGTCACAGCAGTTTCTATACATTAATATTCCTGAAATCAGAAAAGCACAAGAATGCATTTCAGATGCTGACTAGAGTATTGAGAAACAGGACAATTTCGCTAGAAACAAAAAGGAGAGTACTGGATCGCTATGTGATGTAGGTTCTTCAATATGGCAGTGAATGCTGAAAAATATTTTCAAAGATGAAGGAAAAACTGGAAGCTGTTGAAATTAGGACAGATTGGGTTCTATAGCCTTGGCTGGCAACTAGTCTACCGCAAAAAGCATTGGCAACCTATTGCGGGATAATCTTCTACCTAGTCAGTCATGTCTCGAAAGAGACTGGATCGCTCAAAGCGTGTATCACGTACGGCACTTAACTGACTGACAGACTCCTTCCTAGACATATATAATCCCATCAAAATCGATTTCCGATGAATCCTTAAAGAAAAAAAACGCTTTACACATTAGTAATATACTTTTTTCCGGTCTTTAATAACCTACTTGGGATTGGGGAAGTCAGTTATGTTTCGCCCTTAAAATGGGACACGCTTTCCTTTGAATAGTTTCGATCTCGCCATTCGTAATGCCAGCTGACGTTTGGTCGCTCGGAGAGAGTTCAACTGTAAGATTAACAAGGGGAAGTTGACACGAATTTTACGAAAAAACTTACCAACCTACCCAGATTGAGCAAGCGAAGCACTGAATGAAACACAGAAATATATTCTTTTTCTTCTTCATCTTCGTATTATTAATAATATTATTGTTTGGTTTAGTTTAGTTTACGGTATATCAACCTCAAGCTATTATTTAATGCCAACAAGATTTTTACAATAGATTTGTATGAATAGAATATATATTCTATGTAAGAAGTCAGTTTGCAGATCAGCTTTTCTTTGACGTATTTTTGTAAAATGTTTTTTGTTGACAGTCAAATGTATTGCTGGTATGTGTTTTTTTTCTTCTTTTTGTTTCCAAAAATGTATTGCTAGTGATATTTTATTTTCCTTCAAAGATTTATGGCTGGAATATTTTTTCTTCAAAATTTATTGCTGGTACTATTATTTTTTTCTTTCAAAAATGCGTTGTTGGTAATATTTGTTTCCTTCAAAAATGAATTCCTGGATTTTTTTAAAGCAAAAACGTCTATTTTTATACTTTCATTGTGTATTGACCCTAACAGGTCCTACAACCCAGGGTCAAGATGGACTTGGAAACAACAGCAATTAAGCACTTGTTCCACACTCCACACATCCGCCCAGTTAGAGGCCTTGCTGCGGGATGTAGTTTATTGTCATACCCAGAACCTATTATTATTGTCATTCTTTTTTATTATATATGTGTGTGCTTTGTATGTATGTATGTATGTGTGTGCATTGTATGTATGTGTGTTTGTATGTCCGTGTACATGTGTGTTGCATATATATATATATATATATATATATATATATATATATAAACTTATTTATAAATGGAACTTTGTCTGTATGTGTGTGTCAGTGTGTGTGTGTGTGTGTATCCGTTAACTATAGACTCCGAAACCGCTGGACCGATTTTCTTGAAAATTTACACAGTTGTAGTATAAGCGTCTACGAGTGTTCTTAGCTAGGTTTTGTGTCGAGGTACCCCGGATAAATATCGAAAATCGATAATCGAAAAAATCGGGTTATACAAGGAATGGTTCGATTTTAATCAAATTTGATACACTCATAGACAAAGACATAAGAAACGATATTCAGAAGTTTCAAGGTTGCAGCTCTTACAATATTGCAGAAAATCGCTAATATATATTTATATATATATATATATATATATATATATATATATATATATATAAATCGATACCAGGAAATCAAAATTTAACTTAAATCCATTCATTATCGATTTTCGACATTTATCGGGGCTACCTCAACACAAAACCTAGCTAAGAACACTCGCAGACGCTTATAGTACAACTGTGTAAATTTTCAAAAAATCGGTTCAGCCGTTTCGGAGTCTATAGGTAGCGGACACACACACAGACAAAATTCCATTTTTAAATAAGCTTAGATCTAAGACGATGATGGCAGATGGGAGCTATCTCGTTGCGTTTGTTTAACGGATTTAATTTATGGAATTTAATTATTTGAAATCTTTCCTGTAAACACAGAGTACATACATACATATATACATATATATAAATTTGTATCAACATATTTGTGTGTCTGTACGTATATGTTTTGCACGTGTGTAAAGAGGTAAATAATAAATTAAGTATCATTAAATATTCCCCAGAATGTCATTATTAGAAATTTCATTTCGATATTTGGATTATGAAATTGTATACTGGCTCGTAATAATGCCTCCAGATGTAGCAAAATATAAATCTTCATAAACACCCCTTCTTTATTGAAGCTAGTCATTCTTTCAAAGACGTGAAATTGGATTTTTGATAGGAAATAAAATTAGAAAATATTCCATTTTACTGATGCCATTATATTTAATGTTGCCATTAACTAGCATTTGATGGAATTAACAACAACATTTTGCGTAATGATATGGAAAACATTGTTATATTAGCGTAAATAAAAGTGTTTCAAAATCTCTCATCTATAATCATAATTTTGAAATATATTCCTACACACAGTTAAATAAATGTCTTTATTTAAATATAATTGTATGCATATATATATGTGAATATAAAAATATGCTTATTCATACACACACGTGTTTATAAATACATATATATATATATATAGTAATTCGCGGACATTTCGCTGTTTCGCTGTATCACAGCTCATCAATACTGTTAGACAGCCGATTGCTTTTTACCCAGTATTGAAACCCGACCGAATTGGCGTAAGTCGGCAATTCTACCTCTGATCTAAGGGCATTCGGTAGAAGGAGGCAGATTTTTTAGCGTGTATATTATCATTATACACGCCTAATAGCTGAGAGTGTTCTAATTCATATATATATATATATATATATATATATATGTAACTGATGAATGCATAGTGTATGATTGCACTGCGTAGAATAATATGCATGCATGTATATATATATATATATATATATGTGTGTGTGTGTGTGTGTGTGTGTGTGTGTGTGTGCATTATAATAAATAGAATATTGAAATCATGACAGAGATTAAAGTTACGTTTTTGGTAAATAAAAATATTGCATGAAAATAGAAGACAAATTTGATAATGAATTTCTCCAGTCTTGGATCTGATGAAGGCTTAACTGGCGAAATGCATTATCAAATCCCTCCTCTATTTTCATGCAATATTTCCTTTTATCAAATATATATATATTGATACAGATATGTTCAAAATACAACTAAATAAATATGCATCTATCCTTAAATAATAGTGCTATCATAATTTTGAAATATAAAATCATATATGTAAAAATAATTTCTAAATATATTCAAGCATACAAAAAATATGCGTTATGGTGCAGTGGATATCGACTCGGAACGACAAATCGGGGTGCCGAGTTCGAATTCCAGTTTAATTCGTTGCATTCACTTACGCACAAATACCATAGGGAAAGGTATTAATCCGTCTCTTCCCTCCAGTTATGGGTTAAATAATAGGACAGATTGGGTGGAAATAACAACCTACTGTGGGATAATCTTCTGTACAGTCAGTCATGTCACTTTCGAGACATGATAGCCCAAAGCGTGTATCACGTATTGCACTTAACTGTCTGATACAACGAAATAAATATACATCTGTCTGCATATATATGCCTCACTTTCTCAGCTGACCTCAAGTGGAACGACTACATTGAATCAATAGCTAAATCTACTACTAGGAAATTTGGGCCACTGTGTCGGGCCAGGAAGTTTTTCTCGTCTTAGTCCATTTTGCACATATACAAATCAACCACCAGTCCATGCATTGAATACTGTTGTCATCTCTGGTCAGGCGACTTTGGTATTCATCTCGGGTTTCCGGACAGGCTACAGAAGAGAATCTGCAATATAATCGATCCTGACCTGGCAGCTCGACTTCAGAAACATTTTTACCGATGGGATGTGGCTTCCCTCTAACTCTGGCAATAAGGTCCCACCGTATTACAATCAAAACAACCAAATGCAGTAGCCACTTCTACTTCACCAGCTTCTTTTCTCGCACTTGCCGCCGATAGAAATCTCTTCCGTATAATTGCTTCCCTGATAACTACAGTCTCCAAGAGATTAAATGCAGCAGCAATCGCCATCAAATGCCTGATGACGAGATAGAAATCTTGAAACATAGAAATTTTCGTGTCGCAATGTACTTTTAATTTATAATTATATGATCATGATTATGCACTACAATATTTATTGTACTGAGCACTTTATATAAAAACGTAAATGCCACGGAACTCAAAATCGTAAAACCTTGGGACCTCTTTACCTGGATTTATATATATATAACCATTAAACTTTCGTTAAAACGACTGACAAGTTATTGTGATTAAGCTTTTTATTAAAATGCTCTTGTGTTTATACAAGTAATTCCCGTTCTGGTAACAAATTGATAAAAACTGTCCAAAATTTCTGCACATACTCAAATAAAGATACATTATCATTCAAACTTTACATGGTTGGTTTGTTGTTTTGCTTTTTTGGCATATCAACCTCGGTGGGTCATTTATTGCCAACTAAATTTTATTTTTACTTATTGCTAGTAATACCTTTTTCTTTCAACAATTTGTTGTTGTTTTTTATATAAGTTTTATGTCTAGTAATACTTTTTTCTTTTCGAGTATCAAGATTCATTGGGATTTGCTTTTAAGGGCCGGGTCCCCAAGTCCTACCCTGTTATTTAACCCATAACTGGAGAGAAGGGACGGATTAATACCTTTCCCAAGGGTACCAGTACTTAAGTGAATGAAGAGTATTCAACTGGAATTCAAACTCGGCTCACCGATTTCTCTTTCCGAGCCGATATCCACTGCACCACAAAGCACATCCGTCACTTAACGCTTACAGCACCTGGTATTCCCAAGCGGTCACCCATCTAAGTACTGACCAGGCTCAACGGTGAAAGAGTTATAAACATTTCTGATTATGAATTAACTGACAAAACACGAGAACCACTTAACCTAGAACCTAACTGCCATATATACAAAAAGGATAATGGACTACAAAAAAAAAGTTGAGATTAAGACACTATATCAAAATATGATTAAACTTCAAGAACAGTAGCTAATTACTACAGGCAGAATCTATAAAAGAGAGACACGCTAAAAATATATATTTTTCTAAACTCATAAAGACTTCACTAAAGATTGCTGCAAAAGAATTACGCAATCACCCGGAAATAGTAATTAAGAAAGCTGATAAATCTCACATCTTTGTTGTTTTAAACAAGTCTGACTACAACTCAAAAATAGAACAGTTACTTGATGATCACGCCAAATTTAAAAACTTACCAATAACTTTACCACTCAGCGAAAAGCAAAAATTAATAAAGTGATCATAGCTAACAATGCAAGACAATCTAAAACTTACCAAAATAATCGGGGACCATAATCAAGGATACCTTTATGGTTTTATCAAACCACAGAAACCTAACTTTACACTTCGCCCTATTTTATCATAAATACCCACTTCTATATACCAACTAACTAAAACACTTAACCAATAAAACATGTCATCCATACCTAACAAATACACCATTAAATCATCCCTTGAACTTATACAAATATTAAAAACAGGTAAACCTAATATTGAAACAATGGCATCACTTGATGTTGAAAATATGTTCTCTAACATTCCTGTTAACCATTTATATATATATATATATATATATATATATATATATATATATAACAATAATTCTTTGTCCCTACTGAAAATGAAACCTAAAATACTAAAAAAATACTTTTAACTTGTACTACCGAAGTCCTATTCTATGATCACATAAATACTATATGCGTGTAACGGGACAGTGTTTCACTGGCCTCAGTTCTGGGTTCAACCTTCAACAATTTCTACATGGCCACACTAAAAATAATATATTTAGAACCACTAAAAAACCCATCTGCGTACGCTATGTTGATGATATTCTTATATTAATTTAAAAAAATAGAAGAAATAATAGAACTTCAAAAAACCTAATAAAAACCCTGTCCTCAAGTTCACATACGAACTTACAAAATCCCTTTCCTTGACATTTTAATAGACACAAATACAAATGCAAACCAACCAGCAAAATCTTTTGCATTCGCAACTATAAGAATGAATGCTTTAACATATATATAAATAGCATTTATACACAATTTTTTACGCTGAACTAAAAATATTAAGCAGATGCTCATTAATAAAGACTTCCCAAACCACATTGTAGATGAAGAAATAAGACGATATTTCAAAAATCTCAACACACATCAAACAGAATAAGGTACTCCCACAAACGACCTTAAACACATCAAACTCTTTTATTGCAACCAGATGCACGATAACTACAAACAGGATAAAAAAATCATCAAAAATCTCATTCGTAGTAGTATATCTCCCGATGATCCTAATAAAAATAAAAGTTAATAATATATATTAAAACATGCAACACTATTAATTTAATTATCAGTAATAACTGCTCCTCACCAACTGATGTGTTATATAAAACCAACATTTTATATTAATTCAAATGTCCGTTGGGAGAAAACAAATATATATGTCGGATTTACATTAAACTACATTACATTTTTTAGATCTTCGGGGCAATATTCATTAACAAAAACTTAAGCCGTCAATTAATAGAATCAGCTATGAATACTGCAGTAATGTTCTAAAATGTGTATAGAAAGAACAGTTTTTTTCGTGCTTTAACATGTGCACGACTATGACATTACAACAGAAAAATAAAAAAAATTCATTTTGGATTATTTTCACTGTCTAATAAACGCTAAGAAATTTTTAAACCCTTATATTTGAAGCAGGTAATTTTTAATAACACGGTTTTGCGGTTATTTTTTGTTACTACAATTCACAGCCAAGAAGATGATCTCGAAAAGTGATTGAATGTACAATGAAAAATGAATAATAAAATCATCTGTCAATATTACAGGCAATTTCTTAATTCTTTCAATTATAATAGGTAAAATATTATCCGTGAGTATGAACGGATTTTATTAAAAATAAGCAGACACAATATCTGCAATTTAGTTAAAAATATTTGCTGCCTATAATTCACAATATATATACAGTACTGTGCAAAAGTATTAGGACAATAACTATTTTATCTTTATGAGGCATCAAAATAAAGTTTAAAATCACCCCTGTCCTAACACTTTTGCATACTACTGGTAGTGTGCAAAACTATTAGGACAGGGGTGATTTTCCTAAAAACCTCACTGAAATTCAAATACAGAGTGAAAAGCCAAATAAATTCCTAGTAAATATTGACTGTTTAAAACTAGGTGTAAAAGAAATGTATTAAAAAGAAGTTATATTTAATTTTTACTATTTTCTATTAAACAATTTATTTTGAAACTGCTCTATTGAACATCTATGGGAGATTTTGCATAAAACAACTGATAAATCTAATGTTACTTTGCAAGACAGACTTTGGGAACAAATACAAGCTGCTTGGCAGGAGATATCATATGATACATTGAGGAATCTTGTGATGTCAATGCCTGATAAAATGAAGGCTGTGATCCAAGCAAAATGCTATTATATTAAATGTATAAAGTATTTTTTCTTGTTAAAGCATTTGTTGATTAAATCAAATAAAATTACTTTGATTAATTTTTTTATTTTCTGCTAATATGCCTCTTTAAAGTTAGAATAATTTTTGTCACAATTCTTTTGGACAGTACTGTATATATATTTGTGAATTTTAGACAGCAAATATCCTTTTAGACAAGTCAAATTAAATGAATTGCAAACATTGTTCCTGCTTATTTTTAATAAAATCCGTTCATACTCCCAAATAATCTTTCACATATTATAATTGAAAGAATGAAGAAATAACCTGTAACTTTGACAGATGATTTTATTATTCATTTCTCGTTCTATCTGTGTGTGTATCTATCTAAACTTATTTATAAATGGAATTTTGTCTGTATGTGTGTATGTGTGTGTGTGTGTCTGTGTGTGTGTCCGCTACCTATAGACTCCGAAACGGCTGAACCGATTTTCTTGAAAATTTACACAGATATACTATAAGCGTCTGCGAGTGTTCTTAGCTAGGTTTTGTGTCAAGGTACCCCAGATAAATATCGAAAATCGATAATCGAAAAAAATCGGGATATAGAAGGAGTGGTACGATTTTAATCAAATTTGATACACTCCTAGACAAAGGCATAAGAAACAATATTCAGAAATTTTAAGGTTGCAGTTCTTACAATAGTGCAGAAAATCGATAATATATATATATATATATATATATATATATATATATATATATATAAGGCAAGATGTTTATGCGTGCGTCTGTTTATCTGCCTGTATGTATTTTTTCAGCCGTTTTATTTTAGTTCTAGCTTCAGGTTTGAATCTAAGTAGGTATAATTGTAGTTCTTAGTCTCAGCCATGATACCATTTACTCAGAGGAATTATTTAGCCTTCAAAATTCAGTTTACGACGAAAAAAACTTATTTGATATCGATACCAGGAAATCAAAATTTGACTTACATCCATTCATTTTTCTTTCAGTCTACGGTTTCGCTTTAACTGGAAACAACTATTGCTTTTAAGTCTTTCGTGCTAACGTCCAAAGAGTCTGAGCTCCAGGACCATGGATTAATTTTAAAGCCCGAGTAACGCCGGGCTATACTGCTAGTTCTGTAATAGATATAAAACGCCATCATACTATTGCACGCCATCATACTATTTTCTACCTTGCTTCAAGCGTTAATATTTAACTATGGAAAAGTACGAATAAATTTTATTTTATCAATGAATTCTAAAATATATACCACTTAATACCCAGAAGCAATAGCGATTTTAATTCGGAAAATTACTTAAAGAAAGAAAGAAAAAGTTACTGAAAACTAAGTTGTAGATTTCTTCTTTTTTAAGACCTGCTGATCTTGAGAGAAATTTGTGAAACGTTCGAGAATTCACAGAAACCGCTGAGCAAACAGATTACTCACTCTCTCGCTTAACCCATCATAACACTCTTTCTAAGTTTCTTTCTTTTTCCTCAACTTACGTAGAATACAGTGCTGTGCAAAAGTATTAGGACAACAACTATTTTATCTTTTATCAGGCATTAAAATAACGTTTAAAATCACCCCTGATCTAACACTTTTGAACAAAAATATTAGGACAGAAGTGATTTCCTAAAAAACCTCACTGAAATTCAAATTCAGGGTGAAATGCCAAACCTTTGTAAGAATTATCTAACTAAAAAGAAAGAAGAAGGAAGGCTTCGGAATTTGAATTGGTCCCCACAAAGCCCCGATCTCAATCCTATTGAACATCTATGGGATTTTTTGAATAAAAAAATTGATAAATCTAATGTTACTTTGCAAGACACAATCTGGGAACAAATAAAAGTTGCTTGACAGGAGATAACATTTGATACATTGAAGAAGCTTATGATGTCAATGCCTGACAGAATGAAGGCTGTGATTAAAGCAAAAGTCTATTATACTAAATATGTTTTTCTTGTAAAAGCATTTATTGAGTAAATCAAATAAAATTACTTTAATTTTTTGCTGTCAATATGTCTCATAAAAGATAAAATAGGTCTTGTCCTAATACTTTTGCACAATACTGTATAATATCACATACGCAGACAGATACATTCCCTCACACACACAAATATATATATATTGAAGAGTATTGGGAGTATGAACGGATTTTATTAAAAATAAGCAGGAACAATGTTTGCAATTCATATATATATAGGCAGTATATACTCACTGAAGCATGTTTGGTTAAATAAGTACTAAAAAGTACAAATATATCACCCACAGATTCCAGTGAAAAAAAACTTCTTATACTATACTAAATTTGATTCAACAAGTTGAATTATTTGCAATAACCCTTCTCCACTAACTAACATTGTGAAAAAGATCAACATGGTGTATGAGTTTAAATGTTCTTTGGCAACATGTATCTCCAACAAAAAGCATATATGTATATGTTTTTCACGCGACAATAACGTCATCGGAGTGGCTTACACTCAACATGCCTTATTCATATGCGATTGCACAACCTTTAAAGAAACGTCTTCACAATTTAAGGAAATGTTAGTCGACAATGCATTTATACCTCATCATGGAAATTTACAAGTGAAAACTTCAACTTATCGAGGCCCTCTATATTAATATATTACGACCGACAGTAAACAAAATCAATTATGAGCATGGCAAAAATGTTCAAAATGCTTATGATTGCAAGTTTTGAAAAATATCTACGTCATATTTTTTTGGAAAATTTACATTTACGAGAGAATAGTTTAAAACAATTAAATCGTAATCTTTTTATAAAAATATTACCAGTATAAAACTGAGTTACCTTACTTACACCATAAAACTTTGACATCGGCGTCGCATTCAGCACTAATACTCAAAATTTATAACGGTAAATCACACGAAATTCTTAAGGGACAACGACATGAATTTTGTCTTAGCAATTAAGCGCTGAAGATTTTACATAAGATTGAAAGTACTTGGAAAAATAAAACGAATGAAAACAACCACGGCGCTTTTTTGCTAATTTTCATTACCATACAATGAAAGTTATCCATGAATACGAGAGTATTAAGGTAAAAATAAATTGCCATAATATGTCTAAATTAGTTAATTAAACAAGCCTATATAGATATATATATATGTTCTGCTGAAATATGAATTTTTTGTTTAGTGATATAATGTTTTAATAAACCATTGTAATAATACAATATATATATGTGTGTGTGTGTATATTATATGTGTGCGTATGCATATATTTATGTTTGTAACTGTATTAAATAATAAAGAAAAATGTTATCTACTAACACGAGATTGCAAAAGATTATACAATACACTGTATATCACATGTAACAGAATTTCTGCTATCACAATTCTGGATCATGCTAGAGCGACAATTATAATTTAATATGACGAGAAACCTTCAATTCTTTACAATTTTTTTTTTTAATCATCTCACCCCAAGCATGGCATTCCACTGCCACTATTGCGCATGGGGCTACATAGGGGAAGGTAAAGAGAAGGAGTGGTTAGACATAGGGAATGTCAGGAGGTAGGTGACAGATGAGTAAGGATAGCGAGGATGAGGGTTAGGCAGATGGGAAGAGTGCTTGATAGAATGGGAGCAGGTTAGTGTGTTAGGAGGCGTCTATTGACCTTACATTTAAACTCCTGGAGATTGTAGCCGTCGGGGAACCAATCGTTTGGAAGAGAATTCCACAGTCGGGAAGTGCAATGAAAGAAATTGTTGGAGTAGAAGTTACGGCTGCATTTTATCGGTTTCACTGTTAAAGGGTGGGATCTAGTTGCTAATCTAGTATCTCGTGCAAATTCGTATTTAGTGGGCACCAGTGATCTAAGTTCATCGGAGCAGAAGCCGTGAAAGTCAACCCATTGCAAAATCTGTAGTGATTACAGAATATATATTTTAATATTTTATATAAGTGCATATTAATAAACTTAAGTTCAAGTTAAGCTCCTAAACTTTCAACTGTCAATCTTACAGGTGTCTCACAATTTCAGTTTTATTTATTATTTTATCACCCTATACAAACAAAATCGTTTCATTCGAGATAGAGTGTTACGTCGAGATATTGTCTCCGTTGACATGAGGCAAAGATAACTGTTGCACTAGACATGAACAGGTTTAGATTGTAGTGATCGGAGAAACAAAACATTGGGAGTCTGTCACACAGGGCAGTGGTGCATGGGAAGAAACTCCCCGAGAGGAATATACTTCAGGCCAAAGGCATACGGAAGGGAAGGTCGGCTATTTGGTACAAGACCGACGCTCTTTTAATCTTCATAAATGATCTCCCAGACGGGATCAAATCCCATGTAGTCATCTACGCAGATGACACCACCATTTACTCTCGCACCAGTAAGAAATCTGGCAAGGCGGACAACCATAACTTTGATGCTGATCTTGAGAAGTACCTCCATTCAGTGGTGGATTGGTCTAAGTATATTTACCCTACTCCCCTACTGGAGCGAGATGTGGCACAAGGTCTTTTTTAACGTGGGGAGCCCAACCGCGTACGGACGGGCAAAGAAACAAAAATCCCCCAGTCCCCGCAACCGCCGGTTGCACTGGCCTCGGTGACAAGCACCTAGTCCACCCATCTGGTGCAATCAGGTGGAAAGGCCGGGTGACACTGTTTCTCGGGACCGGGCGTCTACTCAGTAATAATTTATTCTCGGATAGAGCTATATCTGAGCTGCACTCTGTCTTCGAGGACAGAGACGCAACGACATCGGAGGAAAGTTATGAGAAAGAGTGACAGGTTACAGGGGTGGTCAGGAAGTTGGTAAGAGAAGGATGAGAATACTGAGCGTAGAGTGGAGGGAGAAAAGAGCATGAGAGAGAGGATGCAAGTCAGCGAGATAGGAGATTGACTTTACATTTAAACTCCTGGAGATTGTAGCAGTCGGGGAAGCAAGTAAACGGAAGGGAGGTGCAAGAGAAGAAGCTGTTGTAGTAGAATTTGCGTTTATATTTTATTGGTTTCACAGTAAAATGGTATAAAATAGCTTAATTATAATATGGTGACTCGCTCGAATTTCAATTATCAGGTAGTTAAGTTGGTAAATGTCTTTTGTCTCATAATGGCTGCCCGTGATCGAAGCGGAGTGATTTACCTGACAGAAGAGGGAATCTCATGTCATTTCTTTCGGAAAGCCAATTTTACGTTAGTGAGGAACTCGTTTTTCTAAGCAGATTGACATGACCTTCACAGCTTAAGTAGAAATAACAACACCAAAATATAATAACACTAAAATAAGGTTAAAATATGTTTCATTAAATAATAAAAAATACTATATCTATTCATTTTTATAATGATCCTTACCGGTTTTTTAATCAGTTTCTTGATGTTAAGGCAAAATCCATCAAGGAAGACGCCGCAGTTTTTTCCTACCCAAGTACTTTCCATCTCCTCCAAGATCATCCTTACTGTTGAATTAAAAAGGCAAAATTTTTGTAACTGTGATAAAACTTGCATTCCGTTGTGAGGGTGAAAAAAAAACAAAAAACAAAAAAAAAACAGGCGTGAAGTCGCTTTGTTATAATTATTTTAAATTTTAAATTTATTCGTAGTAATTATGCACATTTTTTTGTAAAGCAAGTGTCCCACCCAGTATTTGACTGCATACTTTGTTTTATATATATATATTTTGCTTTACAAAAAAATGTTCATAATTACTACGAATAAATTTAAAATTTAGCAACTAGATCCTACACTTTTACAGTGAAACCGATAAAATGCAACCGTAACTTCTACTCCAACAATTTCTTTTCTCGTACTTCCCGTCTGTGGAATTCCCTTCCACATGACTGCTTCCCCGACGGCTACAATCTCCAGGAGTTTAAATGTAAGGTCAATAGACAACTCCTAACACAATAACTCGCTTCCATTCTTTCAAACACTCTTCCCATCCTATATCTAACCACTCTTTCTATTTACCTTCCCCTATGTAACCCCCTGCGTAACAGTGGCAGTGGAATGCCTTGCTTGGGGTGAAACGATTAAAAACAAAAGAAATAAATAAAGTTATAATTTTTATTTTTAAAGTGCACAGGGACTTTATGGACACCCTGTAAAATGTCGTTTGATATCGACGTCTTCTTCTTCTTCTTCTTCTATGTGCCCTGTCCCTTCAGGACGTAGGCGATCATGGTTCTCCACGTCTCCCTATCTCTTTTGGCTCTTAGTATGTTTGTTCCTGTTACTCCTCTCGCTTCCGGCTCACTCTCACTAACTCTCTTTATACATTTTCTTTTAATCTCCTGGAGATTCTCGTCGTTAGTACTGATACTACATGGACGATTTCTGGAGGAAAGTGTTTATCTTCACAACACTGTTACAGAAAGCGAAAAATAAATTGTTAACTCATTAATATGCGAAGATGGCGTATTATTTAATACCAGAAATGGCACGATGGTTGGCAGTGGTTCTAATTTAAAGTAGAAGATTATGAAGAAATAAATAAAAAATCTAAAAGATATTTCGAGGGAAAAAGTATAATATATTTTTTCCTATCATCCTGAAATCATTTTCCCAACTGAACATGATGTATCGCAACATTTTAAATGCATTAAAAATATAATGAAATTTCATAGCCACATATCTATCCTCGACTGGGCCTTGACAAGGTAAAAAAAAAAATGAATAACAGAATCTAATCAGAAAAGATAGGAATAGGGGTTGTGGTTAAAGACAATGGTGAACTTTAATGTATAAATTTACACTGTAGTACCTGAAGATATTTTTGTGTAATTTTGATAAATATATCTTGTAAAATGAGATGTCAGTGTTATTTTCATTTGTTGCGTGATTTAGTTGAAATTCACGCACCTTGCATTTATTGATCTCGGTCTGTTCATATCTATCTATCTATCTATCTATCTATCTATCTATCTATCTGCTTCTGTTCCTCTCTATCTTTTCTGTTCCCATCTATCTATCTATCTATCTATCTATCTATCTATCTATCTATCTATCTATCTATCCGTGTGTTGTGCTTACTACTGAGATTTGCTATAAAACATCCACAATATGTATATGTTCAGCTAGAAATCTCAATAAATCTCTTTCTCCTATGTACTATGATCAATAATTTAATAAGCTCTGAACTTCTCTCTATTTCTTTGACGGCAACTATAAGCACTTGCAACGCAATTTAGAAAGAAAGCAAAAAATATTAGGAAAACAGAAAAAAAGTAAAAAAAACAAAAAAAAAAAAAAAAACAACAAAAATTGAAAAAGAAGTACTAATATATTTCAAAGCCTTACCGAAATTGGTTGGGTAAATTTATTCGATAAAGAAAAAGACGAATACAATATTTCTATATTAATAATATATGAGAAATGTTTTCTATGCATTGCTCATACAATGAATATATTAATATTTAGAAATTCCATTTACAAATGTCTTATTTTTTATTTTAAATTAAACGCACCAGTAACCCATGAAAAATCAAATCTGAGCAAAGCAAATATAGGTTACCAAAAGTTAGCGATCAATACAAACCCTTTATTATTAACTAAATAAACGTATTATTTAAGTCTGAAGATAGGAAATAGGTTACCAAAAATCTATCGATCGATACAAACACTTTATGATTTCTTAAATAATTTTATCATTTAAATCTGAGCGAAGGAATTATAGGCTATCAAAACTCAGCGCTACAAACCTTTTATTATTCATCAAATAAAAGTTTTATTTAAATCTAAGCACAGATAAAATCGGTTACCAAAAAGCTAGCAATAGATACTAACCCTTTAGTATTTATTAAATACATTTATTATTTAAATCTGAGCAAAGTAAATGTCGGTTACCAAAAAACTATCGATAGATAAAAAAACCTATATTTTTTAAAATTAATTCATTATTTAAATCTGAGCAAATCAAATATAGATTACTAAAATTTAGCGATATATCTGTTCAATAATATTGAATACATCAGAATATTTTTTATTGAGGTTACTTCCAGCAACTCTGCAAATATATAAATTTTTTTAAGGCAAAAGGTCAATATTCAATAATTAAAGGACACTGTTTAACAATGGCATTTTATATACAAAAATACAAATATATATATATGAACAATGATTTTCACAGGGTTATATGTTTTAATGCAATAAAAAGTTTTGGGTGCAAATGAATATTGGAAGTATGCAGAAAAAATGAATTTAAGTTAAACAGTTCAATATTTGTCTATATTTCTGAGATGAGCTATTATTTACATTATTCGGACTATTGTCATCATCGTTGTAGCCATTTGTACGACGTTTCGGCCAATTGTACGTTCCGGCCTTCTTCAGGTGCTAGGAACTTTGAACCGTACCGTTTATTGCGATCACTGGGGTATATGAAATCCATTCCTTGCGGTAGGCCTTGATTAAATATCATGAGTTATCTCCTTGTAACCCTGGAATTAATTCCTTAAGTTTACGTAGTGTCCAGTGGAACGTCACAATTTAAAACTATATATATATATATATATATATATATATAGTTTTAAATTGTGACGTTCCACAATGTTAAGGAGTATATTTTGGTCTTGAAATTTTAAAATCTCAGCTTTTTTCTATGAAACAGAGATTATATCTATCTCTTAAGCTGTTTCATAGAAAAAATTAAGATTGTAAAATTTCAAGACCAAAATATATTCCTCAACAAATGAAGAAATAACTAAAAATTACAATAATTATCCTATTTCCCCAATTAGTCCCGACAAAAAATTTCAAAAGTTTTTAAACAGTTGACCTAGCAGTTACCTCAACGGGACCTACCACTGCTAACCCTAGGGTCAGGCCACATACCACCCACTACTAAGGAAAAATTACTACTAACTCCTTCCCCCAGCCGAACCCAATGAAAACCAATACATCCGAACCGCTTCCTTTACCTAAACTATACTCTGGGATTACAATTTTTTCATCATTCTTTGTTTATAAGGGGTCGAAGAATGCATGCCTTAAAATTAGATGTTGAAAACGGCTATTTCCCCTCTAAGATTTATATGAATTTACAGATAAATAAATATATATATATATATATATATATATATATATATATATATATATTAGCCAGTTCATGTATATCTGTTTCATTCTATTCGTTTGTATGTATGTATTTATCTATATGTATACACACACACACACAGACACACACACACACAGACACACACACACACACACACACACACACACACACACATATATATATATATATATAGTCAGTGGAAAGCGGATGTCTAACCACACAGATGAGCTGTGATACAGCGAAACATACTTGTATGTGGATGACGAATATATTATGTTCTCGTTAAGACTGAGCACTCTAGAAAGGAAAATTTGAAAAAAATTGGTTTATGGATTAGCGACTTCGACTGACACCAAATCGGTTGAGTTTCGATCGCGGCCGGAGGCAAGTGGATGCCTAACCACACTGATGAGTTGTGATACAGCGAAACAGGCCTGTATATGGATGACGAATACACACACACACACACACAGACACACACACACACATATATATATATATATGTATATATATATTACTGCTGGAGAAAATATATGAATAACTTTGGTGACCATGTGGATAAATTATTTTAGTTTTGCTAACAACTTGTTCTATTCCACGATGTTATGTTGCTTCAAGTATGTTTAAACTTCCGCGGAAATAGACAGCAGAGATTATTTTGGGTGCACTTATCGTTTACATACGCACGCCCCCACCACATTGCCCCCCAAACAAAGTATTATTATAAAAGTATTATAAACAAAAGAATTTCGTTAGAAACAAAGAAATCGGCACAGAACTTTTATACCAAAGAATAATCTAAAAGCAAAACCTCTATATTTTTAGCAATTATCCAAATCGGGAATAGAAGAAAATAAGAAATAAATATACATAATTCTAAAAGACTTTACAAACTCGCTATGATATATATATATATATATATAGAGAGAGAGAGAGAGAGAGAGAGACAGACAGACAGACAGACAGATAGATATTGATATATAGTGATTACTTACGTTTTGCTCATAATAAAATTAGAGCAGTTCACGTTTGTAATAAAAAGTGTTCAATACAATTATATTGTAGAACTTTTGAATATTCTTCATTTGTAAACGTGTTAGTATGCGACCTAGGTTTCTACCATATAGTGTCTTCAAGATTGCGTTTTGCTATGGTTATTGCAAATCGCCTGGAAACATCAAATTGTAGAAATCTAGGTCGAGTAATAACTCGTTTACAAATGAAGAATATATATATATATATACACGGTACTCTGCAAAAGTATTAGAACAAGAACTATTTTATCTTTTATAAGACATATTGACAGAAAATAAACAATTTAATTAAAGTAATTTTCTTTGATTTACTCAACAAATGCTTTAATAAGAAAAAATATTGGTTACAAAATAAATTTTATATTTAGTATAATAGCCTTTTGCTTTGATCACAGTCTTCATTCTGTCAGGCATTGACATCACAAGTTTCTTCAATGTATCTAATGCTATGTCATCCGAAGTAGCTTATAGCAGCAAAAGTCTCAATTCAAGCCTGAGGAGCAATGCTTAAATTGCAGAAAGCGGCTACTGTTTGTAAATCTTTCCCCTCTAGAGAGCTCAATCGTCAATTGGCATAATATATATATATATATATATATATATATATATATATATATATATCCTTCCTGGATAATTGCACACCCCTGCTAATTTTTTGAAGTTTGTCATATTCTTTTAAGATTTACTGATAATAGTGGATGTGTATTGTGGATATCGACTCCGAACGAGAAGTAGGGGAGCCGAGTTCGAATTCCAGTTGAATTCTTTGTATTCAATTACGCGCAAATAACCTTGGGAAAGATATTAATCCATCTCTTCCCTCCAGTTGTGGGTTAAATAACAGGACAGATTATGGTCTATACCTTTGGATGGTAACCAGTCTACCGTCGAAAATAATAGCAAACTACTGCAGGATAATCTTTTGCCTGTCAGTCATGTCTCTTTCGAGACATGATCACCCAAGCTTTTATCACTTATGGCACTTAACTAACTGACGGACTGATAGTAAAACATTTTTAATTATTCTAATAAAAGCAAAAAAGATAAGTAGCATAACAACTGCAAATTAGAGAATTACGGCGCTATCAGATAAGTCAGTCAGTTAAGTGCCATACGTGATACACGCTTGGGCGATCATGTCTCGAAAGAGACATGACTGACTGGGCAGAAGGTTATCCCGCAGTAGGTTGCCATTGCTTTCTGCGGTAGACTAGCTGGCTAGTATTTAGTGGGGGATCAGTTTATTACTTCATAACAATAGAAAACAGATCCCCCACTTTATGCCCAGACTTTTTAATTGTTTTCAACTATTATATTCAGACAGTCAGTTAAGTGCCATACGTGATACACGCTTGGGCGATCATGTCTCGAAAGAGATATGACTGACTGGGCAGAAGGTTATCCCGCAGTAGGTTGCCATTGCTTTCTGCGGTAGACTGGTTGCCGACCAAGGCTATAAAACCCAGTCTGCCCTGCTATTTAACCCATAACTGGAAGGAAGAGACGGATTAATAACTTTCCGAAGGGTATTTGCGCGAAAGTAAATACAAATACGTCAGATAAGTATACTCCCGAAAACAAGATAAATTTCTTAAAATGGTTAGCTCACAAGATTCATAATTTTCGAATAAATTTTGAAAGTACCATCCGACGAGCTTCTTTCCCTGCTACCCGTACCACTTGAATTTACCCGCGCAACTGCTAGATTGGCAACTAGGTACCACCCCTATACCTTTAAAATAGTCAAATGTAATCGCCATTTCTATTCTACCAGCTTCCTCTCTTGTACTTCCTGCCTGCTGAACACCTTCTAATATATTTGCTTTCCTGATAGGTATCAACTGAAAAGTTTAGGTGCAGAGTTGATTGTCATCTATCTTCTTGATTCCCAACCTTATCTTACCTTTTCTTCGAAATCGCCGGTAACGTGTTCTCAGTTTCTTTTTCTTTAATTTTCTCTTACTGTAACCCCCCCTGCGAATCGGTGGCCGAATTACATTTTTTTTTTTTTATCATTTCACCCCAAGCAAGGCAGAAACGCCACTGATGTGCAGGGGGTTACATAAATTTAAAAAGATTAATTAGAAAAGAGTGAGGAGTACAAGCTAGTTAGAAAGGAACAATAGAAAGCTGAGAAAGCAGGTGCAATGACAGATACATAGGCGGAGAGAAAGTGAAGGTTATACAGGGGAGGAGAGAGAGCTAGAGTCCAGTGGTTAGTAGATGAGTATTAACTTTGCATTTAAATTTCTGGAGGTTGTAGCCGTCAGGAAAGCAAGAATACGGGAGTGAGTTCCACAGGCGGGAAGTGCGAGAGAAGAAGCTGCAGGAGTAGAATTATCGTCTGCATTTGGCTAACCTGACTGTGAATGGGTGGGACCCAGTTTCCAGTCTGGTAAACACCTGTTGAGGAGGCATCAGTGACTTAAGCTCATCCCAGCAGAAGCCATGAAAGTATTTATAGAAGAAGCCATGCTTGAGGTAAAAAAAAGAAGAAAATAGATTTCTAAAATATATTTTTAAACACAGTTAATCTGCCACTGTATTTATAACAAAAATAAAATTGTATTTTTTTAAATTTTATTTTAAAAAAATATGATTACTACCTATGCTTATTAAAAAATTTATGGTAATCGCCTTTAAAAAATTCAAAATTTATCTAAGGTACCCAATTATCCGGGGATGCAATTGTCTAGAGACGCAAATATCACAGTACGCAGTTTTCTGTGATGCAACTGTCGGATACGCAACTGTCCAACCCACGTATGTGTGTGTGAATTAAACATTCGCTCCCAAAATGGTCCTACACTATAATATTTATGCCAAAATAACTAGGATGAAAAAAATAACACATAATGATTTTTGTTAGCAAAACGAGCAACTCTACATGCAAATTACAAATTAAGAATACCAAAATCGAACAAGTACAATTTTTTAAATATCTTGGAAATTTTTAAACGAAGCACATAAAATGCACCATAGCAACCCAAAAGCTAAACAATGTATTAAGAAACAGGAAATTTTCGTTAGTAACAGAAGATCACTTAATATTTATGCAATAGACCTTCAGTATAGCAGAGAATGTTGGACAATCTCCTCACAGATGAAGAAGTGACTTTAGGCAGTAGAAATTTTGTTCTACTGAAGGATGCTGAGCATACCATGGAGTGAACATGTAATCAACGAGATAGGTTTTAGGGAGCAATAAGAAACACATGTATCAGAAAGGGAACCTTGATATTTATTGCTTTTATGGTATTGAAATAAGGCTTGGGAAATTTTACAATTCGAAGATATATTGCAGTATGAGTAAGGATGAAAATCTCAGGTGACATGACGAATGAAATGATGTCAATGGTTAGCAGAACATTGGTAAGATACCAATGCCAAGGTTTCCTAGTGATAAAGTCCCTTTACTACCATTACGTGTCCCTGTTCTGCTGTTCATTTGCATATATGCATTAAGCCCACACCGTGAATGGGACAAGGCATATGAAGAAAAAGAAATTGAAGTAATGCATCTCTTATGCCATTACTAATTGCTATCGATTCCATTATCCATTTTCACTACCCTGTGCCAACCTAAGCTTAACTTCGTAAAGTATATATATATATATATTTGGAGATCATGCTCCATAGATCTATACTTCTTCTGCACGAAAGAGTTTAATAATCTTTTTATGTTTTGCCAACCGGATTTTGGCGTAGTTCGTTTCCTGGTTTTAATCGATCTGATAACTCATTTCCTATACTTCTGAATTCGATCCGCCCTTGATCCCGGCAGACTAAAATCTTAGAAATCAAAATAAGTAAATTTGAATAAAAAAGATAAATGTAGCAGCGAAACTGAGAGTGGACTATTCAACCAGTATGTTTGTCTTTAAAGACTTCGGATCAATTCTCCCTTTCCAACATTTTCCTCACGTCTAACAAACCAGAAATAAAATTCTACAGCTCAAAATCTTAAATCAAATTTTCAGGATCAATATCACATCGAAATAACTTTCAGATATAAAACGAAAGCATTTTGATAATCTTTAGTTTATATTCACCAAACTCAACTTTATACGGTTCAAGTTCAAATATGGTGAGTTCTTTTTAGCAAAGGGTCTTCTTTCAGAAAAAACACTTTTGTTTTCACTTTTCCAGTTCAACTGTCGATGTTTTAATGGTTATTCTTGAAAGAGTATGCTTGGCTTTAGCTAAGAATTGTGAGAACCGTGCTGTTTCTTGATATCTAGAAGGCGTTTACCAACATTTAGCATGCTGGTCATCTATATATATAAGAGGCAAGATGTTTCTGTGTGTGTCTGTCTGTCTGTATGTCTTTTATACAAATCCACAATTCTTATCCGATTCTTACCAAACTTCACGCTAATATTCTTCCGGTAATTTCATGGGCTACTTATTTTTTCCAATGCCCCACCCCGATCATGGAAATCAATACCCCGACATAAGATCAAGTCTGATCAAGATCAGAATTTCAGCCCTTTTATCGTGGTTCATGGCCATACACCATTCTTCTGAACGTAGGCAATCATGGTCTTCGATAATTTCTTATCCTTTATAGGTTTTTTGTAACCACTGTCTGTTTATTATTTTCTCTGCACCCACGTTCCACCCTCAATACACACAAAATCGTCAGGTAAGTGACGCTTCCTAATTCTGTCACTTACTTTCAATATATCCTGTCAGTGTCAAATCCGGTTTTCTTTTTTTTCTTTTTTTAATCATATCACCCCGAGCAAGGCGGTAATGCCACTGATGTGCAGGGGGCTACATAAGAGTAAAAAGATTAGATAGAAGAGAGTGAAGAGAAGGTCGAACCAGTTAGAAAGAAGCAAGAGAAAGAAGGGAATACAGGTGGGATGACAGTTGTAGAGGTAAAGAGAAAGAAAAGGATATACAGGTAATGAGATGGGAATTGACATTGCATTTAAATTCCTGGAGGTTGTAGCCGTCAGGAAAGCAAGAATAAGGAAGCGAGTTCCACAGGCGGGAAGTGCGAGAAAAGAAGCTGCAGGAGTAGAATTGTCGTCTGCTGTTGGTTGATCTAACTGTGAATGGGTGGGACCCAGCTGCCAGTCTGGTTGCACGAGTAAACACCTGTTACAGAGGCACCAGTGACTTAAGTTCGTTGAAGCATGAAAGTATTTATAGAACAGACAAAGGAAAGCCACATCCCGTCGTTGGAAAATGGCTGGAGTCGAGCCGCCAAGTCGGTACCTATCACATTACTAATTCTCCTTTGGAGCCTGTTAAGAACACCGTCGCTTTCGTCTTTACGTATCAGTCTAATAAATTTCAGCTGATTTCATATATGTGTCTTTTTTTGTTTCTATTTTCCTTCAGACTTCTGCATTGCTTACGTAATACGCGTATTGCATTCTCAGCATACATCTGTAGAGACTCATTTCCCGTGAATTTTCGTCATGGTTAAAAGATTTCAAAAGTGAAACCTGGGCAATCTCATCATAGAAATAAAAGAGTTTATACCTCGGACTGAATATGCGAGCAACGATGAAATTTGAGAGAAAATGGAAATAAAAATATACTTAAACTTAGAATAAGAGATATTAAATTTCTAAGACACATAACAAAGAAAGTGGGCTTAGAAAATCTAACACTCACAGAACGTATAGAATGAGAAAGAGGAGAGCAAAGCATAACTTACCTAACGAGATTGTATAAATGGTTGGAAGAATAGAGATGGCGAGAGATGGAAAAATAAACACTACTAAGAGGTACAAAGTGTAGGAAATGGTGGAGAGCTGTGATTTCTAATAGAAAAAAAGGAAATTAGTATGGGTTAGTTTTCCTTTTGATTTTTTTTAAAGCTTCAACAAGTACGGATAAATTTGTGGATGTCTTTTTGTACAAAGACGATTCAATGATGCGGTCAATTATAATAAAAACAGTTGTATTTATTTGCAGATTTTATATATATATATATATATATATATATATATATATATATATTTTAAATTAAAATGTAAAAACCCAAAAGTTGATTCAATAGTGAGAATATTTTTAGTTCAGAGAGTAAGCCGGTTTCTGAAGGGGACGCATTTTCAAAACATGCCGGAAGGTGTATATTTTCCTCGCAAGATTTCTTGAATTTCAAACTGGTAGATTCAATTAAACAAAAAAAGAAACAAATCATCTACTCAAAAATGGATATCCATTAAAATAATGTTCAAGCAATAAATTATAGTATGTCGGATTTATAAAGGAAAAAATACATTATGCATATAGGTATAGATGTCCTGTCCGTAAACGGCGAGTATAATCCAACAATATCAACTTAATATAAAGTATTAAGTGTTATATCTGTATAGAGAGATCAATGGATGTTATCCAGAACAATATGGTATTTATAAAGGAAATCTCAACACGTCATTTAGATAAATATAATTCATTTCTATATTAGCTCATTTCATCAGACCACTCTATATTTGTTCCATTCGGTACACATATTTTACCCACGAGCTAATTTAGCTCATAGAAAAAATTATAATTTATACCCAATCCAAATAACGTGTTGACTTTTCCTTTAAATATATATATATATTTCTAATGGTTTGACTGACATAATATCTTTGGGAAGGAGTTTTTTTATTGCAAGGTGCTTGATATAGGGATGGAGATAAACGTTGATAAATAAGCAGAAAAATTCTTCAGCCTAAAAGAATGAGAACTTTATAACAGTTTCGTAAAGAAACTTCGAAGTAGGCATGAATCTGCGCAGTTAAGGTGACAAACTATTTGTGTTCATATATATATATATATATATATATTGACATATATATCATATTTCATCTATTATTTACAAGTTTATTTGTAGTTCTGGTAGTGACTACATAGGAAGGGCGTCGCAACGCTTAGATTACAGAATTTACCATTAAGAATTCTTAAACCGAATGCTGGTATGAGTCAATTTGTTAACACTTCCGGGTCAGCAATCACTGAACACCTTATTAAGAGCATAAATCTTTGGGTTGATTTCAGTGTGAACCAGTTCTCTATTTTGTCTGGTTCACACTCCGCATTTCACTTGCAGGCATTAGAAACATTATACATTAGATCCAGGAGGCCGTCTCTCTGTAAACAGAGAGATTGTCTACTTGGACTTCACATTATTAATACCTATGCTTGCTCCTCCCCCTCCTTTTTTCATCACTTTCGATTATCTTTCATCTCATATTTTAAAATATTTTAAAAAAGATTAAATAAATTCCCAGTTGACCCTGATGAAGCTTGGGATTGAAACCGGTCGGACATTTTCGTTGTCTTATTCTTTATAATCCACTTTTGAAAATGCCTGTAAGTATAAAGCTTACTTTATTTCTTGCACTTATATGTTTTTGTACCATCAAAAACTTATATATATATATATATATATATCGCTCATTCAGTAATGGATTAGAGCACTCTGGCTATTGGGAGGGTATAATGACAATATACACGCTAAAAAGTCTGCTTTTTTCTACCAAACGCCCATAGCCCAGAGGTAGAATCGCCGACTGACGCCAATTCGATCGGGTTTCAATCGTGGGTTAAAAGCAATCGGAGTCTTATATATATAACCCATTAAAGCGTTGATATATCGTAAAACAACTAAAACCAGAAACAAACTTGTATATATCGCCGTTTCATTTATCCCGTATCCTAGAATTTAATTTCTTCTTTTGTGATATCTAATTTTTTGATGATAGCATTGATGACAAAGTTTAGTAATTCGTACATGGAAAGACCAATGCCAGTGACTGCATCGTAATGTCGCGGAGGGATGAAACTGCTTTTGTTAAGCCGTTCTCTCTTATTGTTTGACTGCCTTTTGCTCTTCTGGGGCTTCAATATTTTTTGCTTCTGATGGTGATGGATTATCACCAGTTAGTACGGTATTGTGCATTAGTCATAACGATTCTAGCTAAAGTCTTGTGAATATCAGATCGTTTTGAATTCGTACTGTATCCTCGATGAGGTAAACACTGATGTCTTTTCCCTGAAATAAGCTCACTGAATAAAACTTGTCATGGAAACTTTGTCTCTCCAATTCTTGCTACCTTTCCTGGCCATCGAAGACGGTGTATAATGATCAGCGATTCGATGCTGTGGCTATGGGTGTTTCCAGGACATTGGTGTTGGCTACATAGTAAAAACATTTGATGTTCAAAATTGAGCAAAATTGCGCTAATGAAAGCGTTCGGATTTTTGGATATCGTCGGTAATTTCTCGTATTTAAGAATGTAATTTTACTGTTTGTTTCATTTATGATAATAGCGTTGATGCCTAAATTCGCCGCCAACATGCAGGTTCAGAACTAGAAGCTTATAATTACCGCAAAGTCTGCTCCCTTCATCAATTTCTTAACGCTGTTTGGCTTGCAACTGTATGTTCAATGTGAAAAAAAAATGTGTTGATGGCGTAAATTTGTTTAAGGTACACTTCAACTTGTCAGAAAGTGATCCACGGCTTACATTTTATGACCTTCTGCAGCACATATAAAATAAATATCGTCCTACCGGGTGTTTATAACCGCAGTAGGCATCGTATATATATATATATATATATATATATATATATATATATATATATACACACACTACCGGCCATATTTATTAGGCCACCCAAGTTTTTTAAAAGAAATGATGTATTTCATACTATTTTTAGTATTTATTGCCAAGTGGATAATTCTACATGAAAATAGAATGGTACTTTTGTTAATATGACTTCGCAAAATTTTACAAGGCAAATAGCAACAATTTACCAATCGCACCCTGTAGATTTTATATATATATATATATATATGCTACCGGCCATATTTATTAGGCCACCCCAGTTTTTTAAAAGAAATGATGTATTTAATACTATTTTTAGTATTTATTACCAAGTGGATAATTCTAAATGAAAATAGAATGGTTCTTTTGTTATTATTATTTTGCAAAATTATACACGGCAAGGAAGCAAAAATGAACTCGTTCAAATCACCCTGAATTTTCTTCATTATTTCATTGATGAAAGTGCAATATTATTAAATATTTATAAATTCATTTGATGCACATGTTATTGTGCAGTGTTAACAAAAGAACCGTTCTATTTTCATTTACAATTATTCACTTGGCATTAAATACTAAAAAATAGTATGAAATACATCATTTTTTAAAACACTGGGGTGGTTTAATAATTTTAGCCGGTAGTATATATATATATATCGAGACAGTCCTGTTTAACAGTTCATCAGTACGATTAGACATTCCATTGATTCTAGCCAGGACTGAAACCCGACCGAACTGACATAAGTCAGCGCTTCCACCTGTGAGCTATGGGCGCTCGGTAGAGGAAGGCATACACTAGCGTGGTATCTATCATGTAAAAACACACCTGTAGCTGAGAGTGTTCAAATTTATTATATAATGATCGATGCGTAAATGCGTGAGTAGCTACTGTTTTTAATGTCTACCATTTCACCACATTACTCAGTCGGCGTGCTAGAATGTGATACATATATGGTTAAATAAAGAAGACAAGAGGAAATGTATACTTTTCTCCCCTACGCCTTTCTACACGTGATAGACATTATAAACGAAAATAGATTAAAAAAACAATTTTCTTCCCTTTTCTTGATAACGTCAATTAGAGGACGAAACGTGTGGGCGAGAAAATATATTTTTCTTTGTGTCGTCTTTATTTAACTATAGTGTTCTTTCACTTGCATTATAAGACATCACTCAAGAGATCTCAAGTCTAACACAACAACAACCAAGCAAAATTCTACTTTAATCATTAACATAGTCTCATTCTAGGGTAATACACTGATTCCAACGCTTATCTAACAATTCAATATATTCTTAGTAGAACGATTTGTCTTTGGGCTCAAAATACGCCTCAGTTTCCGATATCACTTCTTCATTAGGGCCAGGTCTCTTTCTCTAGATCATTTTTTGGGGGGATCTGCAAACACCGAGTAGTTGCTCGGGCCAGATCTGGAAAATAGGGTGGATGCGGAAGCAATTCGAAATGCAGTTCATGTGGTTCTACAATCGTTGCCATCGACTTGTGACACGGTGCGTTGTCTTGGTGAAAGATTACTTTTTTCTTCTTCATTCGTGGCCGGTTTTGGCGATTTCTTC
Organism: Ascarosepion bandense; assembly: GCA_037127315.1. Classification (NCBI taxonomy): domain Eukaryota; kingdom Metazoa; phylum Mollusca; class Cephalopoda; order Sepiida; family Sepiidae; genus Ascarosepion; species Ascarosepion bandense. Next base: position 150,148 of record JBBBDQ010001927.1, read on the forward strand.
TTTCAGTTGCAACAGTAATGGTATATAATATTCGCTCTTGATAGTTCTTCCTTTCTCAAGGTAATCTATGAACAAAATACACTGAGCCTCTAAAATACGGAGGCTAAAAGTTTGCCTGACAATGTTTGCGACTTTCGTCATTTGGACGACTTTCACCTGCTGCTGTCCACTCAGCTGACTGCCGATTTGAATCCAGAGTGACGTGGTGGATCCATATTTCATCCATTGTCATATATTTACGCAAAAACTCCCTCTTGTTGCGTTGAAACAGTTGCAAACAACGCTCTTAATCGTCGACGCGCTGTTGTATTTGATCGACTGTGTGCAAATGCGGCACCCACTTTGAACACAGCTTTCTCATTGACAAATGTTCATGCAAAATGGTGAATACACTGCCTTCTGATATGTTCAACTCCTCTGCTATCTCACGCAACTTCAATTTACTCAGCTAAAAGGAGTTTGTGGATTTTTTGGTGTTTTCTGTGACTACTCCCGATTTTGGGCGACCTGAGCGTTCAGTATCATTATGTGTCAGTACGACCGAGTTTAAAGTCAGCATATCACCTCTTAACCGTTGTTTCCGACGGAGCAGAGTCCGAATAAAACTTATGAAGCCCTTTTTTTTATTTTATAGAAACCGGATTTTTTCGATGATCGATTTTCGATATTTATCGGGGATACCTCGACACGAAACCTAGCTAAGAACACTAGCAGACGCTTATAGTGTAATTGTGTAAATTTTCAAGAAAATCGGTTCAGCCGTTTCGGAATCTATAGGTAGCGGGGACACACACACACACACAAAGTTCCATTTACAAATTAGGTTATATATATATATATATATATATATATATATATATATGAGGGGTGTTTACATATGCATATGTAAGTTTTTTGAGTTTTAGGAGACGTGGAAGGCCATGATCGCTTACGTCCTGAAGAGACGAGGTACATTAAAGAAGATAAATATTAAGTTACGACCCCGCAAGATTACTTATGAGAAATACGGAAACGTTGCTTCTAGGTAAACCAGCCTGCAAGCGCCTGTCTTGAACATGCAAATAAAATTCTGACCCACAATAGAAATCAAATACTGAAGTTAAGAATGAAGGGTTTTTTTTTGCAACATGAAAACTGCTACTGGTTCCGTGATGGCTTTTGTCTTCTGCAGAAATTTTCTAATCTTGCTCTGTCCGTCTGATAAAAACTGACTTTTGTTGTCATTTCTCCAATCAAACTGTCGCGAAAGAATCCATTGACACCGAGTTCTGAACTTAGGCCACGGTTCACTTAGAGCATAACAGCAACTTTCACCGCTGTCACCGTCAGTGGTAGAAGTGGAATGTGGCAGCGGGGATGCAAAGACCCTTGAATAAATCTGGCACTTTGTTCTGGATGCCATCCAACTTGAGAGAAAAGCGGTAAGAACTATAGTCAATTCTGCAGTATTCTTGTGACTGGCACTTGTTTCGATCGATGAGTAAATATCAATCAATACCGAAGGCATTACCAAACTTAGCCGTCAACAATGTCAATCTGCATATCATCTCGCAGCTTGTCTTGCTAGAATGATTACAATTGAGAAGTGAGTTCGATCCTCATTGGGTGCTGCATATTTGTGCCACATGTAAACTGCGCTTAGGAAATCACCATCTTCTTAGAGTCCTGTGAACTCTGAAGAAAAGAAATTAATCTATCACAGTATCTTAGGATTTTAGGGTGTGTTTGATGTCTAAATGTCAGTCCAACGTTGTACAACCGTGTGCAAATTAACTGAAACAACTGTTTTAATTTGGTAACAGGGTGATTTTGAGTTCAATCCCTGTGTTAGTCAGTTTGTACAAGTTATCACAAACGAAAGCCAAAGAATAAACAAATTACAAACCAGAAAAAAACATTTCTGGTCAGTTGTTGGAGATAAAGTAAAAAGTTTGATAATTAATTATAATGGAAACACGCAAAGCAGCATATATATATATATATATATATATATATATATGACTATTCATGCTCTCACACCCTGATTGAGCACACTGGAAGAATGGTAGACTTTGAAAAAAAAGTAGCTACTCTACCATTTACGCATCGTTCATTCAGCAATGAATTAGAACACTCTCAGCTATTAGACGTGTATAATGATAATATACACGCTAAAAAGGCCGCCTTCTTCTACCGAGAGCCAATAGCTCAGAGGTAGAATCGCCGACTGACGCCAATTCGGTCAAGTTTCTATGCTGGGTTAAATGCAATCGGAGTCTAACCGTACTGATGAGTTGTGATACAGCGAAACAGATCTGTCTTCGGATGACTATATATGTAAAATGAACTCTTGAATAGAAAGCCATATATATGAGAAAAGGAAAACATTCACTGGAGAAGTTTGAAAGTACTTGGGAAGATTGAGAAATGAATGATAATAACATCTGAGCGCTTTTCGCCGTCTTCCATTTCTTTTCTTCTTCATCCCTACCCTCCGTATCAATGTCTAAACGACAACCTTCTAACAAAAGCTACTCTCTCTTTTAACACTCCTCCCATCATTCTTTCTCATTTTACATTATCTTTTCCTTCTTTCATGTAAACTTCCGGTGTAAACTTCTTTCATGCAAACTTCCGGTGAATTTGTTTTTGAGTATCTTTCCGGTATATAAATTTTGTACTGTATTTGCATAATAAATGAATTTTGTCTTTGAAGAACCAAGGTTTTCTTCTCTTAAAGTTTTATTTGAAAATATACATATCTGGCTCTATTAATAGATAATACTATTTACATCGAGCCCTCTACCTGGATCATTAATTATTAATTATCTTAATATTAATAGGATTTGTTTTGAGATTTTACCTACATGCCATTTTCGCTTTGGACATATATATATATATATATATGTATATATATATATATATATAATGATTTGTACCCACAGAAACCACAGATAACTTTAAAAAGAATAGACGTCATAATTATCCCACAAACCCGAGGCCAACACTTATCAAAGGCTTCGTTGGCTTATATTATAAACGGTCATAGATAAGGTCAAGACCAAAAGGGAATACTCACAATACTGGGAGAAGATGGAACTCGTTTAAAAGTAAACTTTAATGAAAAAAAAAACATTTGAATGTAAGTGGGGGTGTATACATATAATTCCACAAGAGTGAAATAAAAGAGAAAAATGTTACACTCACAAACTCACCAGTAAATGCAAGGAGCGAAGGAACTGCTCTTTCTACCTCGACAGACTCGGCAAATAGCCTCCAAAACACGAAGATGGTATGCCGATCAAGCACTGTTCAGAACAGAAAACCAATTGTCCTCATATGAGGAGGCACATGCTTGATTGTCCAGCAGGTTTTGGCCAATAGCTGAATCCAGAACAGCTTGGGGTGTTCTTATAGTTCTAAGAGGGCTACCTGAACGTATATTCGCGGGGACGTGTTGCACAACCCGCGTCTCCAACCTCAGATTGGTTCGTCCTATATATGCCGCATCGCAACAGCATTTAAATTTATAAACAACAGAGCTTTTCCGAAAATAGGACAACCGATCCTTAACGAAGGATGGAAACACAGGTCTTGTCTTAAAAACAACAGGCAACTGCACTGAAAAATAACCCGACGAAACACATGCCAAAACTTTGTCAGTAACAGTCAGACATTTCCTTCCAAGCCAGGGCAATTTAAGGTACAAAGGACAGCGACTATGCCCTTTAACTTTTGGTTCTTTAAAACGTTTAATCTTGCGATCTATAACCCGTTTTACCACATTAATTGGGTACCCACTCTACTCGAAAATATTTTGCAGGCGTATTAATTCGCTAGCCAAACACTCCGGAGAACAAATATTTAGGGCACGGTGAACGAAAGTTTCTATTAGACCAATTTTACGGGACTTAGGAACAAATGAGTTCCAATTAGTGTACAAACCAGTGAAAGTAGGTTCGCGAAATACCGAAGTCACGAAAACTTCGTCCCGTCGCTGAACATAGACATCCAAAAATGGGAGACATCCATCCTTCTCTGTCTCCATAATAAATTGAAGAGAGGGATGTAAAGAGTTTAACTGAACTAAAAACCGTTCATCTCCTTCCAATGAATAAAATAATACAGATAAATCAAATATAAGATAGTCATTGATAGCTGGAGAATAGACATTGCTGGTCATTAATAGCTGGATAATAGTCATTGATAGTTGGAGAATAGTCATTGATAGTCATTGATAGCTGGAGAATAGTCATTGATTGTCATTGATAGCTGGAGAATCGTAATTGATAATCATTGATAGCTGGAGAAAACTATCGGTTACTGTATAAACCGATTAGAATAAGCCCTCCGATCAATAATGAATTTGATCGTCTGGATTCTATGGCATGTCTCTCCCAAATACCAGATTCCTATGAAAACGGAGACTTAATTTGGCCACAAAGTCTCTTTAATTTCGGTAATGTTTTCTTTTTCTTTACTTTATCATTTCGAACCATTGCAGTTAAAAAAAAAAAGTCTGCCCCGTTTTTGTTCATGACATTCATGAAATTAATGAGAATTAGGTCAGATTGAAATATTGTAATCATGGAAACTGAATTTCGGTCCATTAGTAAAATTACTCAGATAAACAGCAAACGATTGAAAAAGAATTGACAAGGTCAGATAATATTTTCCTGAACCAAACGGACTAAAAGAAATTACAGGAATCATTGTCTTGATGTTAAGCTTATGCTTAATATGGCAATTTAATAAAAGTCGCCTCTTATTCTCAAAAAAAAAAAAAAAAAAAGAAAGGATCACAAGACAACACTCGCTTAATAACTTTAATGATTCTTGCTCAAAAATAAATTAGTGCAGGGAAATGAGAGAAAATGCGTTGCAAAACGAACTCTTTAATGTAGAAAAGAAGTTGTGTGCAAGAAATAAAAAAAGAAAAAACAAACTAAAATTGAAGAAAGAGTAGTACAAAAAGGAGAAAAAAAAACAATGTGATAAGAAAGAATGAGGGCAAGAAAAAGAATGAAAATGGAACAAGAAAGAAAGATGAAAGGAAAAAGAAGGAAACAAAAACGATGAGAGAAAAAGTAAGAAAATTGAAGAAAAAAGAAAGAAAAAATAGAAGAACGTCAAAAAAAAAAAAATGAAACGAGACATACGGAAAAAAAAAAGCAAAACTGAGATAGACATAAAGAAAAAAATTTGAAAGAACAATCAAACAAATGATGTAAGAAAAGTAAAGAAAAAGAAGAAAGCAAAGAAAAACAAAGAAAGATGAAATGAAAGATGAATGAAGAAAGTTGACAGAGGAGAGATAAAGAAAGTAAGATGGAAAAAAAGAAAGAAAGATAAAAAAAAAATCAATGAAAGATGAAAAAAAAAAAAAACACCAACAAAGTAACAAATAATATCCGAAGATAAAAGTAAGAAAAGTGGGAGAAAAAAGAAAGAAGCCAAAAGAATGAAAATAAAAAACTGAAAAAATAAGAAATGAAAAAGTGTGGTAGAAATAAAATGAATAAAAAAATAAAATTCATAAAAAAAAACTGAAAATGAAGTAATAACATGGAAAAATAAAGAAAGGACAATCTAAGTAGAAAGAAAGGAAGAATGACGAAATAAAAAATGAAAAACGACTCAAGATGGAAGACAAGGAAAGAAACTAAAAAAATAATGTATGAAGAAAAAAAAGAAAAATGAAGAAAAAAACTAAAAATGAAGTAATAACATGGAAAAATAAAGAAAGGACAATCTAAGTAGAAAGAAAGAAAGAATGACGAAATGAAAAATGAAAAACGACTCAAGATGGAAGACAAGAAAAGAAACTAAAAAAATAATGTATGAAGAAAAAAAAGAAAAATGAAGAAAAAAACTAAAAATGAAGTAATAACATGGAAAAATAAAGAAAGGACAATCTAAGTAGAAAGAAAGGAAGAATGACGAAATAAAAAATGAAAAACGACTCAAGATGGAAGACAAGGAAAGAAACTAAAAAAATAATGTATGAAGAAAAAAAAGAAAAATGAAGAAAAAAACTAAAAATGAAGTAATAACATGGAAAAATAAAGAAAGGACAATCTAAGTAGAAAGAAAGGAAGAATGACGAAATAAAAAAATGAAAAACGACTCAAGATGGAAGACAAGGAAAGAAACTAAAAAAATAATGTATGAAGAAAAAAAAGAAAAATGAAGAAAAAAACTAAAAATGAAGTAATAACATGGAAAAATAAAGAAAGGACAATCTACGAAGAAAGAAAGAAAGAATGACGAAAGAAAAAATGAAGAACGACACAAGATGGAAGACAAGGAAAGAAACTAAAAAATAATGTATGAAAAAAGAAAGAAAAATGAAACAAAAATGAAAAAATAACAGAAAATAAAGAAAAAGAAGTAAAAAACAAAATTAAATTAACAGAGATGCCTAAAGGAATGTTTAGTCAGAATAGAAAAATACATTTATCCAATCATAATTAATGAATTCATGAAGAAGGGCAGAGGGAGAGAGAGAATGCAGAAAGAATGAAGAAGGTTAAGAAAATAAAGAAAGGCGGCAAGAGAAAAAAAAAGCGAAAAAAAAAAAGTTAAAAGATAATAAAATCGATAAATAATCCGAAAGAGGAGAGACAAACAGTGACATGGAAAGGAAAAACAACGGAATAAACATGGTTGACGGAAAGAAAAACAAAAAGTCAGAAAAGAAAAAGAAATAAAATAATCCAATGGACGTGTGATTAGTTCAGTCAGTTAAATGCCATACGTGATAAACCTTTGGGCGATCATGTCTAGAAGAAAATGTTAGGACCTGGAAGTAAGACACGGAAACAAGTAGGTTCAAACAAGTGTATTAGAATAACAGAATATATATACAATAATAAGTGTTAGTAATCAGCAAAATAGAACTGTAAGTCCGAACAGTATAGTTCTTATAGTCCCGCAGGTTATAATTTATTGACGGTGGAAGACTCCATTCCTATAGAGTAGGGCATCATAACAGAAACATGATTGTCTGGGAAGAAGATTATCCCGCAGTAGGTTGCCATTACTTTCTGCAGTAGACCGGTTGCCAACAAAGGCTATAAAACACAATCTGTTCTACTATTTAACCCATAGCTGGAGGGAGAAGAAACGAATTCCTTTTTTTTTTCTCAAGGCTATTTGCGCGTGTGTGAATACAACAAATCCAACTGGAATTCGAACTCGGCTCACCGATTTCTCGTTCTGAGTTTATATCCCCTGCGTCACAAACGTTCCGGCCTTCTTCAGATGCTACGAATTTCAAACCGAACTCTTTATCTGTAAAGAAGTGTAAGTCATCAAAACCCATCGAACGTTTTCATGAATTTATGTTGCAGTTTATGCAGAGTGGAACATAGGTTGTTGGTTAGTTGGTTTGTTTTTACGGCATATCAACCTCTGCGGGTCATTTCTTGCCAGCTAAATTTTATTTATTTATTGCTGGTAATACCTTTTTCTTTCAACAATTTATTGTTGTTTATTTTATATAAGTTTTGTGTCTAGTAATACTTCTTCTTTTTCGAGTATCAAGATTCATTGGGATTTGTTTTTAAGGGCAGGGTCCCCAAGTCCTACCCTTGTTATTTAACCCATAACTGGAGGGAAGGGACGGATTAATACCTTTCCCAAGTGTCCCAGTGCTTAAGTGAATGCAGGGTATTCAACTGGAATTCGAACTGTCTTTCCGAGCCGATATCCACTGCACCACAATGCACATCCTTCACTAAACGCTTACAGCGGTCACCCATCTAAGTACTCACCAGGCTCAACGTTGCTTAACTTCGGAGATCGAGCGAGAACAGGTGTATTCAACGTGATATGGCCGTAAGCCTTGGATCATAGGGGATTGGCCGTTTGAACAAAACCAGAACCTTCACAGCATCATCCATATCGACACATGACTACGTGTTAGCACAACAATCGATGGGCTCAGAATAGTTTCGTCTACTCAGTTTTGTGGATCACTCGCCCAGCATAAAATGACGCTTCAATTATCAGTTGAAAACATTTCTTGCACATGCCAACATCAACACTGAGATCTGTGAAACCGCTCATGTAAATCTGCTTCCCTGTTGGAGGACCATGTAGGAGTAGAGGACCAAGACTTTTGTGTCCAGCTATCGACATAAAGACAATGTGCAATGTACTGTCAGGAGGGCCAAAACTCTCCGAGTAGCGACTACCACCCACATACTTCTGCGACTCCTGCTCACGACTCTTCAGGAGTAGGCTGAGTCCTCACAACTTTCCTCGTCGCAGCCACCAGAGGGAAAAAAGAGAATAAAACGGAATGACGACCCCGATGTTCGAATGCGAGCGGGTGCCGATAACTCCGAAACTTTGGGTATGATCTGCCAGAACTTTTTTGACTATGCCTACGGTAGGATGACACCCTAGGTCGATATAAAAATATTCTCGATGCATCATACATAGACAGATTAGAATATGTGTCTTATGATCGGAAAGTACATACACTAACCATATATCTTTGGGTATGATCTTCAGGCACTTTCCAATATTAATGCCGCACGTTGAGATAACTCCCTAGATCGATATTATCAAGAAATAACATCCTCGACGAATCGAACATAGACAGATTAGAATTTAGGTCTTGCAAGTGGTGATAACAATATTGGGAAGTAGGGAGATGAACCTATGATGTCTAGCTGCATACTGATGTACGATATTTTGATTGTTTTCGTCGTTGCTTATATGATAAAGACTGCATCACCCAAGTATTAATTAAAGTAAATATCAGTTCAATGAAGACAATTGACTAAATTCTGCAAAGATGCATATTTCTTCTTCTTCTTCTTCTTCTTCTTCTTCTTTTTCTTCTTCTTCTTCTTCTGTATCAATTTTCTTAAGGTCTCTTTTTTTATTATATGTCCGAGTCATTTCTCTTCCTATTTTCCTTAAAACTTCCTCGGGTTTACGATCGCATCACATTGAAAAACCAGTTCCCGTACGATCACCAAAATTAATCAACGTCGAACCTCGTTTTACCCCGATGAGTGACCGCTTGTGAAATCCAGGTGTTGTAACCTTCGATGTGCGGGTGGTGTACAGGATGATGGCTCTGAATTATTAGTCGAAGAGCCGAGTTCAGTTGCCGTGGCGTTCGTTATAATCACATATGGGCGAATACATTTTGGGGAACCGTCACATCTCTTCGATCTTGAGTAGTCAGACTTTTATCATTTAGTCATTATTATCTCGACTAAAAATAAAGACTTGAATAACTAAACGCGGATTTAAATAACTTTTTTCCGATTCTGAATATAAAAGTCATTTTGATTTCCGATTTTCTTTTATTGTTTATCGTTAGTTACTTGCTTCTTTCATGGAAGCAATTCAGTTTTCACATGTCATTTTGAACTATAATGAACGCTTCCTATTATTATGAATACCGGGAGAATATTCCGCTCGGGGTGGAGTTCTCTCAGCCTTCGGGCTGGATAAACCTAAGACAAATTAAGACCAGTTATGACCGGTTTTGAACCTATCTATCGCGGTGGATAGGTAATATTTGACGGGTACCTGGGTGTACACGCTCAGGTTCGCCACGTTAAAAAAGACCTTGTGTTACATCTCTCTCAGATGGGGGAGAAGGTTAAATAATGGAGTTGCCCTAGCCTTCGGGCTGGGCACACCTAAGACAAGTAAAGACCAGTTATGACCGGTTTTGAACCAATCCATCGCGGTGGATAGGTAATATTTGACGGGTACCTGGGTGTACACGCTCAGGTTCGCCACGTTAAAAAAGACATTGTGTCACATCTCTCAAGTGGGGGAGAATGGTAAATAATGGAGTTGTCTTAGCCGTCGGGCTGGGCACATCTAAGACAAGTAAAGACCAGTTATGACCGGTTTTGAACCTATCCACCGCGGTGGATAGGTAATGTTTGACCAGTACCTGGGTGTACGTGGTCAGGTTCCCCACGTTAAAAAAGACCTTGTGTTTCATCTCTCTCAAGTGGGGAAGAAGGGTAAATATTAGAGTTGTCTCCCTGGCCTTCGTTCTGAGGACGTCCTAAGACCAAATAAGACCAGTTTAAGACCAGTTTAAGACCAGTCATGTCCGGTTTTGATCCTATCCACCGCGGTGGATAGGTAATGCTTTGACCAATACCTAGGCCTTCCACACGTTAAAAAAGAAGGCAGAAGGGTAAATATTGGAGTTGAGTTGGCGTGAGTCACCCTGGTCTAATACTTGGCAGTCAGATTAACGTGTAACACGCTTGTATTTGTTTTCCGGTTAATATATATGCTTCACTAATTCCCGAGTTCGATTTTTCTTCCGGACCAATTCTGGGCTCACAACACTAACAAACATACATTCTGTTTAATTGCAACTGATGCTTAGTCCTCTATTTTCCCTCTCTTTCACTACGTTACCTAGAAGATTTTGAATTTTTTCTTCCATACATTTCGCTATCCATTTTGCAAGCTCGTCAGGTAGATGGCCTATCAATTCATCCTGTCTCTTTTGTGAGTATCAAATTCACCAAACTCCTCTTTCTCAATATATATGCAACAACTTTCAGCTGTTTTTATCTGATTCTGAACATAGTGTTCTTTTAATTTCCATTTTCTTTAAGACTTCTTAATTTCTGGCGTGCTATGTCCTTGATATTCTCAGTATCCTTCTGTAGAACCACGTTTCTGTTGATTTCCGGTTTTCTCTTAATCAGTAAGAGAATTAAAAAGCATAGTAGGAATATTTATTTAGTCCTCTTTTCTTTGTTTATAACAGCATTTTCCTGTTTCTTAATACTTTTCTTAGTTTTTGGAAGGAAGCTTGTGTTATTCGAATGCACTTTTGGATTTCGAAGACACTAACGATGCGATATTTACATTTAATGGATTAACAGTATTTATATGAGGAGATTATACCGTAAAGTAATTAACTGATCAATCACTAATATAATTTTTGCTTCATCCATTTATATTTAAAATGATACCACACGTATTTATGTAATTCTGCGCAAGGAAGATTAAATTTATGAGAAATTTCTTTAATTAACTTAACTGCTTGCGATAATTAAATAATTTTCTCATAATTTTATTTTCGTTACTTAGAATTACATGAACACACACGTGTATGCACACAAATATGAGTTTACACTGATATTTCTATCTTACAGTGAGGTTCACATTGTACCAGTCCCGGGAGCCACTCAAGTTATTGACTTAATGATTAAGGGGTACAGTTTATGCGGATAGGGAAGGAAGGTAACGGTCAATCCGAGACTTGAACAGATGAACGATGTGGTGATCGGGAAAACATTCTCTTGCTAGTCGGTTCCACATAGCAGACACATCTCGAGAAGAACCAATGGAATGACGGGTTCTAGCCGCGAAGCGAAGCTTAGAAATGTTGGAAGTAAGGAAAGTAAACCGTTTGAGTATTTTACATAAAAGTAGCAATAGAGTAGTGAGAGGCTTGCGGCATATCACTCGGGGAGGAAAGGGGTTGCAGGGTGGAAAATAATCTTTCAATCTCAAGAACGCGGAAAAGATTTTAGACGCTATTGTGACGGGAAAATGAGAACTGATCAACTCCTGTCCAAATATGACAAAAGTACTCAATTTTAGACCTGATCAGGTTCGTTTAATGGTCACAGATATCACGGGAATCTGGACCGATACGGGAATCTGAATATTTTCCTACCTTTCCAGTAATAGATCGTATGTAGCCCACTTAAAGCTTAGGTTGGACTTGTGGGCGAATTGTCACTCAAGTCATGGGACATCCATTCACCGTCACTGGTTTTAGATCAGGTCTCAATCGGCTGGAATGTAGCTAATTTAATTTCTTGAGGCTTTGAATATAAGTGCACAGATGTCAGTCCAACAACTGAGATCTTAGAATTACACTGGAGGTTATCTCAGTCTGCCAATATCTGGTAAACTTATATACCATTGCAATATCAGAATATACAAATGATCGGAATATACATTTACACCGACCATTTATGTACAGTAATATATATATATATATATATATATATATTACTGTACATAAATGGTCGGTGTAAATGTATATTCCGATCATTTGTATATTGATTGATTGTTTAATATTTAGTTTTTGGTTATAGTAGGGTTAGACCAGTGAACATCTATATTAAAAAGTGTTCAATACAAGTATATTGTAGAACTTTGGAATATTTTCTATTTTTAAACGAGTTATTAGGCAGGTTTCTACCATGAGTGGTGTCTTCAGGCGATTTTTAATAACTGATTTTACCGTTTACCTTTTTTCTTTTTAAGAACGCTCTTGTAACGGTGTTTTATCTGAACGTTCACTTGGCAGGGAATTTTTGAACGCGCAATTTTTAAATTAGAACGAATTATGGCGTTTTTAACTATGGTTGTATGAACCTAAGGGGTATTTCTTAGTGCGGATGCATTTAGTCATAATTTTCATTCTTTCATTTAACAGTTAGTTTTTGTTAGGAAATAGTATAATTTCTAACTTTTCTTCTTGGCACAGTCGACATATTTTGCTACCGTTGTAAGGCTTGGCTGTTTTTAAAATGCTCCACGTTTAGATATAGTCTTGGTCTTTTCTATATTTTGATTTTCATTTCCACACGTGGCTAGTCAATTTTGTACAGTTTTTTAATCTTTCTATTTTGAATGTAAACCTGTCATTAAACCACCTGGTCTTAAAGGTGTCTTTGGTTGAGCCCAAATATATTTTAATTTGGCCATTTGGGTCAGTACTTTTGCCTTGTAAATGATTTTTTTTGGTTAATTCTCAACCAAACAGTCAAATAAAAAACGACAGTAGACAACAAAACATTATCTGGTTCAACCTACCATTTAATTTAGAGGTAAAAACCAAAATAGGACAAATATTTTTTAAACTAATAGATAGACACTTTCCAAAAGAATCAGAACAAAACAAAATTTTCAACGAAAGTGAAACGCAGTTGTGTGTAGAAGCAGATTAACTGAATTTGGCTTCGTTAATAGAAAGCCCACTATAAGGGGTGTATAAACAAGAAAATCAAACTGAGTATAGAAATAACATTTATATATACACAGATGCCAATTAAGATTTTTTGACAAGTAAATTAATGTATTTGGGATGTGTTCAAAGGACGTTAAAATGTTTATAGCAGTAAATGTTGAAAAGAGTGTTTGTGCGTCTTTGTGTGTGAGCGTTTGTTGATTGGGTAAGTAGCTCAGGGGAGAGCGAAGAAGAAGATGAGAGAGAAAAGGAGGCGATCATAGTGGATCGCTGAACGAGGTCAAGGGACGTGCTAATTATGCTCGTACTTTCTCAACTGGCGATGGTTTCTGTGTCGGCGTTTTATTTCGTCTTTGTGGGTCCCAGCAGGTCATTTGGGAATTCACACCCGTATTTAATTCTGGGCTTGCAATTGGACGAGAAATAAAATTCGCCTAAGCTCGCGAAAAGGAATTTGATATTTAATAATTTTTGGTTTTCTGCCGGAACATATGCGTGGAGCCGGGTGCGAAAAGTCCAATTTTGGTCATTTGCTTTCTGAACCTCTGAGAGCAAATACCCGGTCCTGCGCTTTGCTCGGTATCACCACCTACGTAAATTGACTATTTACGGTAGAACTAAATATATAAATATGTTGTTTAAGTAAAAACAAATACGAATATCGATTTAAAATGATGCTCTAATGAATAAATTATATATATATAATTAACATATACATGACCTTAAATGATCCTATAAGGATTGATAAGTTGTTAAACCTCGAAACCAACAAACTAAACATATACCATTATAAACAGGCCGAATCTTCACTTCGAAATATCATCCTAAAATACGCAACTTAGACTGATATGAACAAGAAAATTATATTATCTACAACACAAAATTCAAATCTGATAATCTCATCGTTATAACAATTAACATGCGGAATCTAAACTGCGAAAAACCAGGGTCGTTGACGAATTTAAATGCTCTTTGGAGAACTGTGTTCTTAAACAACCCAGAATTGTAAACAATTAGAGCGTTTACACTGTCACAAGATTAACGAGAAAATTGACATTGCGCCTATCAGAGCATTGTTCAATCCGATCTCATTTAATGACACATGTAAATAGTTACGATGCTGGATCTCAAAAATATAGACAGATATTTTATTGCTCTTGGTACAGTTGTCCAGCAGAAAATATTTTCAGTTTCGGGTTTAGAAGACTACTTTAATTCATATGCGGTGAAAATAGGTCGACAATACAGTTAAGAAATATACAATAAAAATGGCCACGTCTCATATTTCAGAAATCGGAAAGATTTATGGCTTTTTGTTTAAAATTACAGCATGGACGAGGAGATAATTCTTCGAATCAAGACATTACTCTGTCAAACCTCGGGACGCAGAATGGACCGATATGCCAGAAATCTAAGGCAACTGTCGTTTGAATTGCGCTAAAATCGTCTACGTCGCTACTGTCATTTTCTGATCTTTTGCGGGTTTGTTCGTTTCCATGCTTGGCTGTCTGTTCCGGCCTGTGGTGATACCGAGCAAAAGCGAGGGACCGGATGTTTGACCAGAAAGCAAATGACCAAAACTCATCGGTGCGCGTCCGACTTCGCGCAGATGTTACGGTTGAAAAATAAAAATTAATCAAATATCAAATTTCTATTTCGTGAGCTTACGCGAATTTTATTTATCAGCCAATGGGAAGCCCAGAATCAAACACAAGTTTGAAATCCCAAACAAGCTGCTTTGATCCAAAAAGCAGATATAAAAAGCGAGACAGACAGACCCCAGCGGGCAGACACCAAGGAGAAGAGTGTAATCGATATCCCCATGACTTAAGTCGAGCGGCTGCTACGTTCGCCTCACTTCACCTCTCCTTCCTTCTCCCTGTCTCAAAACTACTTACTGACCAAAGGAGTGAATACATCAAAGATATTCCTTACTCACAGCGCTCTCCACATTCCTAAGCATTGCTTCTCTTTCAGCATATTATTTGCCATGAACATTTAACCTCCGTTGAACCTATATTCAAGTATTACTTTAATTGTAAAAACATTAATTAATATGTGTATATATAAAAATGTCATTTTTCTACTCCAAATGCTTTTCTTGATTTTATAATCATTTTATGACTTATAGTGGGCTATCTACCACAAGACCAAATTCCGTTAACCTGCAACAGTATACAATTACACTTCACTAGAACGGACTCCCACTACAACGGGAAAAGAATAGATAAGATAACCCACTATAGGCCCACTCAAGTATCTGAAATAGGGTACATTCTACAATTATCATGACCAGACATTAGTTCAAGTATCTGTAATATATATATATATATATATATATATTTTCAATAAATTGTTATCCGCTTCTATCAATCACGAGATTCCAGCTTGTTATTTAACAAATATATAAAGGGGAAAAATTGGAGTCTTACTTTTCCGAGTCGTATTGGTGCAAAAGTGACCGTAACAACTTGATCAAGATTCGAACTCGGAGTCTCTACCTACTACGCAACCTTCACATACAATATAATAAAACATACGACATTACTCTCTTGTGTTCACAGAACAGTGATAAACAGTTTTTCTGTCTCATAGGTTATGAGGCGTTTTTAAGAGAAA
Source organism: Ascarosepion bandense (assembly GCA_037127315.1). Lineage (NCBI taxonomy): Eukaryota > Metazoa > Mollusca > Cephalopoda > Sepiida > Sepiidae > Ascarosepion > Ascarosepion bandense. The sequence continues at coordinate 165,740 of JBBBDQ010001927.1, forward strand.
AGCCTTATCGGGAAATCGTCAAATTACTTACCCAAATTTCAACCCACGGGAAAGATCGATTGTATAGAAGCGCCGAATATATTTCTTTGGAAATTGTTCGTCTAACATATTTCCAACGGCATAGTTAATCAAGTGTTTCGTATGATATCTTTACCGTTCGCTTAATAACCTGGCTTTGAAAAGATTGATTGATTGAGTGTTCTGTTTTAACGGCATAACGACTTAGTGATTCAATACAGAATGAATTTTTAAAAACAATACTTTGCGTTGCTCGTTCCACCAGCCTCTAGTTATGTCTCTAGAACGAAGTTATTTAGTCTTATTGATATCGACCAACCTCCTTCAAGAAAGCTAGTATCTACTCCACTTTACCTTCTTGATAAAGTCCTCAAAAATAGCCATTTCGTAAAATGACAAGGTCATTTAACGAAATGCCTATTCGATTATTATGTTTTACGGTTTATACGTTCTGTCATATTTACTATTTATGAGGTTGTTCATTTTTTTAGAAAAAAGAGTGAGGAATTGATAACTTTCACAAGGGTATTTACGTGCAAATATTGTTAAGAAAGGTAATAACCCCTCCAATTGTGGGTTAAATAGCAGAAAATATTGGGCTGTATAGTCTAGCGCAGAAAGTAAAAGCAACATTTTGAGGAAAGTCAGTCAGTCATGTGTCGAAAGAAGGACGGCCGCCTATGTGTGTATCACGTATGACACTTAACTGAATATAAAATAGCAATCCGAGCTAGATCGAATATTTCTAAGTCTCTTATGCCATCCATCACGTTCATACACCAAGATAAGAAAGCCATTAGGGTGACATCCTGTGATTCAACATAATTGATCAATAAAGGTGGTTTCTGGACGGCGAACCCGTTTTGAACTATGGCTCGGTACCCATTGCAGTAGATCACTTAATAAAAGAAAAACAATAGATTTCAGGACATATGTTTATATGGACTTTTGTTTTGTTATGCTGTGAGAAACCCGTCCCCAAACCATTAGGGTGGCATCCTGTGATTCAACATAATTGATCAATAAAGGTGGTTTCTGGACGGCGAACCCGTTTTGAACTATGGCTAGGTACCCAGGGCAGTAGATCACTTAATAACAGAAAAACAAAAGATTTGTGGACATATGTTTATATGGACTTTTGTTTTGTTTTGGTGTGAGAAACCCGTCCCCAAACCATTAGGGTGGCATCCTGTGATTCAACATAATTGATCAATAAAGGTGGTTTCTGGACGGCGAACCCGTTTTGAACTATGGCTCGGTACCCATAGCAGTAGATCACTTAATAAAAGAAAAACAATAGATTTCAGGACATATGTTTATATGGACTTTTGTTTTGTTTTGGTGTGAGAAACCCGTCCCCAAATCATTAGGGTGGCATCCTGTGATTCAGCATAATTGATCAATAAAGGTGGTTTCTGGACGGCGAACCCGTTTTGAACTATGGCTAGGTGCCCAGAACAGTAGATCACTTAATAAAAGAAAAACTAAAGATTTCAGGACATATGTTTATATGGACTTTTGTTTTGTTTTGGTGTGAGAAACCCGTCCCCGAACTATGTAAAAGTATTTTGATACACGCAGCATATCTATATCTGTGATACACGCGTATATTCCAGGAGCAACTGTGCCGTTCCAATGGGTATCCACCCGGCAGCCAGTAAGTAATCCATCTTGTCAACTCTGTAACTGGCTTATCTGAAAGTTTCTGACTGCAAACCCTATTCTCTCATGCGCTGGCACAAAACAACGCAGTTCTGGCAGCTTTACTCCGTTCTTAGAACACAGGCCATTCTTTTAGTGTTAGGTTCACCCTGTACGAGATCAGATGCCTCTCGAGATTGAATGTTAAAGAGTAAGAGGCATTTTATGCGGATAGGTCGGCAACATAACGATCAACTCTAGACTTGAACTGGTGAAGATTGTACTGATCGAGGAAGCATCCTCTTTGGAGTCGGTAACAGAGAGCAGTTAGAAATAAGCTGTTCGGGTAGAACCAATGTATTTGATAGTTCTAGCCGTAAAAGTTAGAATTGGTGGAACTAAGAAATGTAGTTCATCTGAGCACTTTCCATGGAACTAGGGATAGAGTAGTGGGTAGTTCGTGGCATCTTGCCTGTGAGAGTGGGTTTTTGCTAAGAGGAATATAATTTGTCGCATACGAGGACGCAGACACGCTTTTTGCCTCGATCGAGAAGGGAAAGTAAGATCAGCTCCTACCAAATTATGACAGCAATACTCCATTGATTTTGATCAATAGAATACAGAGGGAATGAAGGTATTTTGCTACAATGGTGTGCCCTAGGCGTGAAAGTTACTATTAACAGAACAAAAGAATGCAGAAATGTCGATGGGAGTAGCGATAGAACAGTGAGAGGTTTACAACATCTTGTCTGTGCGAGAGGGGGTCGCAGAGTGGAAAATAATGTGTCGCCCAGAATGACGGGAGGCACTTTTGGACTCTATCAAAAAGGGAAAGTAAGGTCAACTCCTACGAAAATATGCCATCATTATTCCTTTGATTCTGATCAAGATGTTTTGCTACAATGGTGTGTCCTAGTCGTTAAAATTACGATTAGAAGAACAAAAGAATGCAGATTGTACGGAAGTAGTGATAGCGTAGTGAGAGGTTTACAGCATCCTGTCTATCTGAGAGGGGAAAATAATTTGTCGCCCAGAATGACGCGGAGACACTTTTGGACGCTATTGAGTCTGGGAAGCGAGGATTGTCCAAATATGACTGCAGTGTGTTCCCTATTTGAATGCTTTGTCAAAACGTTTGCTTTGTTCTACTGTTTAATTCGTGAAAATCCACTATAAAGACAGCAAAGCACATATGCAGGGTATCCAAAAAGTTTATTTGTATTTGCGATAGAAATAATTTGTAAATAGAGAAATAAAAAAAGAAAGAAGTAAATCTATATTTTTTAAAGTTTTATTGAAATTTTATTTAAGTTTCCACAGGTCCTCCATCATTAGCAATATAAAGGGTAATAAGATTTTGTAGTTCACGGAAAACATTTGCCAACTGATTTACAATAATGCCTGAAATCACATTAGTTACTTAGCTTTCAAATCTTCTAATGAACTAGGTTTGGTTGCATACACAATTGTTTTCACATGTCCCCTTAAAAGAAAATTTAATGGAGTCAAATCTGGCAAACATGGAGGCCAATAAATTGTTCCACCCCTTCGGAGCCATCTGTTTAATTATCTAAATTTTTTTGTAAATTTTGTGGTAAAGAATTATTCAATAACTATAATTAAAAATAGGTACATTAAATTTATAACATATTTTACAGATTATTTCTATCACAAATACAAATATAGTTATATTTTTTTTAAACGTGAACACGGACTTTATAGACAGCCTGTATTTTTATACATTTCCACTTGAAAAAACAAAAAACAAAACAAGCTAAATTTTTCATAATGGTGGCGGAATCTGCATATCTGTCTGGAAATAGCCATTTCTGCTTTTTTTTACCAATACACGTGGAGAAAAGATGAATACATTTTCGAATAGTATTTGTGCGAATGAACCCGACTGGAATTTGAACTCGGCTCTCCGATTATGATTCTGTAAAATTATCTATTCCAGCACACCGCACATCCATTTGAAATAATTGTTTTAGAAAAGAACACAAATGCTGATTGCTGGTACGGCTGAGAAATTTGTAATATACTTTTTTGGTGTGTCATGTGGCTTAACAATATATTTTATTTTGAATATTAGAGGAGAGATAAAAATCAAAGGAATGGAGACAAAAGATAAGAAAGAAAGAGAAAAAAGAAATTTCTCTCCAATGAGCTTAGATCCCTGGTGCCCCCTATATATGAATTTACTCGAGCTACTAGACTAGGAAATAAGTCCCACCCTTTTACTGTGACTCAAATAAAATGTAACCGCAACTTCTAGTGTAACAGCTTCTTTCCTCGCACTTCCCGTTTGTGGAACTCCCTTCCGTATATTTTCTTCCTTGACAGCTACGCTCTCCAAGAATTTAAATGTAAGTTCAGTAGTCATCACCTATCTCATTGTCTTACATCCTTTCTCTTATGCTCTTTTCACCATCCACTCAACTCCCATCATCAAACCAGTAGTCTCATCCTTCTCTTATCCACTTCCTGACGCCCCTTATAACCTGTCCCTTTTTTCTTATCACTTTCCTCTTATGCACCCCCCTGATTATTAACTCGACGACAAGGTCCCAAAACTTGTTATCTTCTCTCTTATAAAATCGCTTGCTTTTTCCACGTTGATAAAATGACAATATTCTCACTTAGTAAAATGACGACTATAGCACGTATATATAAACAAATGTAGGCAGCTAGTTTTTTTTCGCTCTTCAGGTGACGAGGCGTAGAGTATGAAGTTGGTTCGGATGTGTCAGCACAAATGCATCGAGGGAACAAGAGGCCGCGCTCGTGTGCCGTTGTCTGTGTCTTTTTCGGTTTGGATTTCAATCTCAATTCTCAACCGACAGCTTAATACTAATTTCTGTCTTTTTATATAAGCGATTATATCATATTTTGACACATTGTTTACATAATTCCCAAGCCCACATTATCTGACCTTGGCTACGATGGTTTAAAAATAGTCAAATTCTTTCTTGACACGGGGAATTTTGCCTGCATTCATAACTTTGACAACAATCAAATATTTATCAAAGCAATGTCAATTTTTCTTTTGCAAGCCAGTTTGCATATTATGTTCTGTTTCATAAAAATACAAGATAGATAGATAAATAGATAGATAGATAGATAGATAGATAGATAGATAGATAGATAGACAGATAGATAGATAAAAACTGACTGAGGTAGATAGATAGATAGATATGAACTGAAGGAAATAGATAGATAGATATGAACAAAATAAAATGGATATATGCATACATAGGAAGAAAATCAAACGGATATATACAAGGATAGATAGATATAAACACTCATATATATATATAATATATATATATATATATATATATATAGAAAGAGAGAGAGAAAGAGAGAGAGACAGGCAGACATGGTCAGAGATAGATAGATATGAAAAGACAGATACATACATATAACCAGAATGAAATAGATAGATATAAGCACTGAAATATATATATATATATATATATATATATATATATATATATATAATTCCAAGTGAAGAGGACTCGAGGATTTTTTTATATCTTCAGTTCTCTGGCATTTATTTTATTATGAACAGTGCTCAATATCATGAGTATAATAGAGCTTAATATAATATAATTATATGGTTATGTCAATTTTTCATTGCTACATGGAAATTTCTATGTTTCGAGATTAATTCTCATCATCAGGCAATGCTGGTGTGGTTGTGCAGACGATTTACATTCAAATGTCAAATACTTTCGGTTTACTGTGAATGTATGTGGGCGTTTTTTTTTTATTTTTGTGTATGTGTGTGTGTGTGTGTGTGTGTGTGTGTGTGTGTGTGTGTGTGTGTTCGGCTAATCAGAATGAAGATTCACTTAGGGGTTTGACCTCGAGGAATTTACGTGCTAACCAACTTTTTTCCTCCTCTTTTTTTCTTTTTCCTTCACCCTATTCCCCTCTTGTCTGCTTTCCTTCGAGTAAACCCCGAACTCCTATTTTTTCGCTACATCTATCAATTTGCTGTAAAGTTTACTATCCTGATACAAAGGGGGGGGGGAGAATCTTAAAACAAAAAAAAAGGAAAAAATGAATTCGGTAAAAATAGAAATGAAAATAAAAATAAAGCCAAAGATAGAATAAGTTAGTTGTCCTTTTCTCCTTCTTTTAAAATTATCCCCCCCCTTTGTATCAGGATAGTAAACTTTACAGTAAATTGATAGATGTAGCGAAAAAATAGGAGTTCGGGGTTTACTCGAAGGAAAGCAGACAAGAGGGGAATAGGGTGAAGGAAAAAGAAAAAAAGAGGAGGAAAAAAGTTGGTTAGCACGTAAATTCCTCGAGGTCAAACCCCTAAGTGAATCTTCATTCTGATTAGCCGAACACACACACACACACACACACAAACACACACACACACACACACACACACAAAATACAAAAAAACACCCACATACATTCACAGTAAACCGAAAGTATTTGTCATTTGAATGTAAATCTTCTGCACAACCACACCAGCATTGCCTGATGATGAGAATTAATCTCGAAACATAGAAATTTCCATGTAGCAATGAAAAATTGACATAACCATATAATTATATTATATATATATATATATATATATATATATATATATATATATATACACAAGAGAGGGGACTAAGAATAAGAATGGTGAATTGATGATACGCGGATATTTTTAGCAAAACAGTGTCTTCAAAAATCTTAATGCAATACAAAAATAACAAAAGTCATGGTTCCCAAAGTAATGTCCTGTTGTGTCTTCGGAGAGTTTGCATCTTGCAGATTGCGTAACGGAAAATTGCAAACGGATAGAAGAACAATAACGCAATTAACGGCTTCATCTTTGCAATTAGAGTTAATTACATTTTTCAATCACTTGCTATATTTGGTGAGTGAACGCGGGTTGGTGCTAACCACTAGACCATTAGGAGATTGCTTTTGTGTCGAGAGAAAGAATCTCTATTCGTTTTGATATTTTTCAATTTATAGTTGTTACTACTGCTTTTTTTTTCGTTGTATATGTCACATTGTTGATATCTCCATTTATGCAAAGAACACAATATATGTATGTATTTAATAGCATAAGTGAAGAACTGCATTCATTAAGAATTATATATATATATAGTTGATTTTCTAAGCAATTCTTAGATATGGCACAAGGACAAAAATTACTACTCAGTTGTAATTAGTTCTAGTGGGACAAGCTTGCTAACCATTACACCACGCAGAGGTGCCCAGATAGATAGATTGATATGTAGAGTCCGAGATAGATATTGAGAGTCTGATTATATATATATATATATATGTATGTATGTATGTATACAGTCATCCGCAGACAGATCTGACTCGCTGTATCACAGCTCATCAGTACGGTTAGACTCCGATTGCTTTTTACCCAGTATTGAAACCCGACCGAATTGGCTTCAGTCGGCGATTCTACTTCTGAGCTATCGGCGCTCGGTAGAAGAAGGCAGAATTTTTAGCGTATACATTATCATTATACACGCCCAGGTGCTCTGATTCAATACGGATTGAGCGATGCGTATAGATAGATAGATAGATAGATAGATAGATAGATAGATAGATAGATAGATAGATAGATATGAATTGACTAAAAAAGATGGCCGTGAACAGACCACGATAGATATCAAAACACTATAATAGACATAAACAGACCAAGATATCTAGACAGATAAATACATGCATTCATTCATATAAACATAAAATGTTGATGAATATTAAAAGATAAATGAATATAGATTTCGACAGACTAAAAAAGAAAGAATGAAAAGCTATAGATATGAATAGATTGAGGTATATTCTTTCGTTTCAAATTTATACAATCTTTTTTAATTTTTTTATAAGCGTTTCACCACGAGCAAGGCATGTCACTGCCACTACTGCGCAGGGGGCTATATAGAGTGGAGAAAGGATGATGAAATATAGGAAATGTCAGAGGGTGGGTGATAGGCGGGTAAGGATACCGAGAATGAGGGTTGGGTAGATGAGAGTGTTCTGAGAATAATTGGGAGTTAGTGTGATAGGAGGTGTCCATTGACCCTACATTTAAACACCTAGAGATTGTAGCTGTCGGGAAAGCATACTTGTGGAAGGGAGTTCCACAGGCGGGAAGCGCGAGAAAAGAAGCTTTTGGAGTAGAATTTACGGTTACATCTTATTTGTTTAACTGTAAAAGGGTGGGACTTAGTTGCTAATCTAGTATCTCGTGTAAATTCATGCTTAGGCGACACCAGTGATCTAAGCTCATCGGAGCAGAAGCCATGAAAGTACTTGTAGAAGAGGCACAGGGAAGCCACATCACGCCGGTGAAAGAGTGGTTGCAGCCGGTCTGCTAAGTCAGTATCAACCACGTTACAGATTCTCCTTTGTATTTTGTCAAGAAGCACCCGACCAGATATGGCAGCAATATTCAATACACGGGCGGATGGTAGATTTGTATATGTGCAGAATAGATTCAGGTGAGAAAAACTTCCGGGCCCTGCACACAGAGCCGACTTTCATAGCAGCAGATTTGGCAATGGATTCGATATAGTCATTCCATTTGAGGTCCGCCGAAAGTGTAAGGCCAAGGAGGCGTAGTATTTTACTCTTTTGGAGGCTAGCCTGTCCCATGCTAATGGGAGGTAGATGCGATTGTCTATGGTGGTTAGTATTAAAATTGTTCAAGTCAAATGTTTCTCATCTTTTGTTATTGCACTTAAATAACATTCTAACCGTGTATAACTATTATCACCTAATTAGTTTAGTTAGGCTTCGGCTATTGAACTGGTTTCCCCGATGGAAAAAAGGCAATACGTGTTCGTTTCCTGCTGAGAGGCGCTGTAGTGATTGAATAAAAATACGAACTAAAATAAAAAAAATCACTAAATAAAATAAAAATACAAAATAAAATAAAAGTACAAAATAAAATAAACATAAACAATCCCCCAGGAGTCTTCTGACAGGAAAGACAATTTACGCATGTGCAAAAAGAGAGGCTTCCTAGCGCCAAAAATAAACTCTATCTCCTTTTCTGTAGGACTTTGACTGGTAAAGACGTGCCGACTGTTCGGGAAGGAATTTGTCCAATAAGAGGTCGTTTGAACCAAAAATAAAATCAGTGTCCAAACTGTCCCTCTAGTGTCTCTGTATCTTTCCTTTTCTCTTTGCCTATTTATTTCAGCGGCGAAAGCCATTCAACAATTTTTCGATGTTTAGGTGAAAGAACCAACCCAGCAGTAATAGCCATAACATCCATAGAGCATTGTGTCACAAAAAAGTTCTCGATCTCCGCCGGTTGACGTTAATTTCATTAAGAACAGAATAAACAGAGATATTATAGAGGGGGTATCTTCCTATATTTATGCTTTTCTAGTAGTACGATTCCGTTCTAGCGAAGGGTAGTAGTATACCGCAGCAGGTTAAAGGAATTTGGCCTTGTGGGAAGAAAGCCCACTATAATTCATAAAATGATTATAAAATCACGAAAGGCAATTTGAGTATAAAATAACATTTATATATATACACATTTCAATTAATGTTTTACAATTAAAATAATACTTCAATATAAGTCCAACGGAGGTAAAAGAGTTCATGAAAAATAATCATGAGCTTAGGGATGTGGAAGCGTCTTGTAGTTAAAGAATGTTCATTTAGGAGTTGTCACTTCTAAGGTCTGTAGGTCAGCAAGATAGTTTGTGGAACGAAGAGGTCAGTTAGTACTTTTGAGGAATGTCTTTGAAAAGGTCGATAAGTACTTTTGAAACAGGGAAGGAAAGAGGTCAGCATAGTAGTCGCTCGACTTAAGTCAAGGGAGAAACTCATAGCTCTAGCCTAAGATTCCTTTTGTCTGACGAAGCTTTTATGTCTCCAGTTTTTATATCTGCTTTTTGGATCAAAACGCAGGTCGTTTCGAATTTCATACTTGTATTTGATTCTGGGCTTCTCATTGGCTGGTAAATAAAATTCGCGAAGGCTCGAGAAATGGTAATTTGATATTTGATTAATTTTTATTTTTCAACCGGAACATCTGCGCAGATCCACTTGCGCGGAAATGATTTTTATTTATTAAATTTCTGGTCGGCATAGAGCCAACATCCGGTTTGCTCGCTTTTGCTCGGTCGGTATCACCACAATATTAGCCCAAACAAATGTATCCACTAAGATGAGGTTTATAAATAATATTATAGTAAGAAATGATATCGGATATTTTTTATGATTACTAAAATCTTCAATGGAATCTAATAACGTTCAGTAGTTATTTATCAATGTCAACTGAGTTTAGAATGTTTTTAATCATTCAACAGGAACTTTTGAAAGAAAAATGGTTGCATTTATTAATGAAAACCTATATGTACGAGTGGGGGGTGCTGAAAAGTTCGCAAGTTGTTTATAAAGGAGCGGTGATTGTTATGATGTTGATAGTAGTAGCCAATTCGAAATTATTCTCACGAGTGACTTTTCTCGATATACGTCCATATATATATATAATATATATATATATATATATAATATCTGTTTCGCTGTATTACAGCTCATCAGTATGGCTTAGACTCCGTTCGCTTTCTAACCCAGGATTGAAACCCGACCTAACTGGCGTCAGTCGGCGAGCATCCGGTAGAAGGAGGCAGGCTTTTTAGCGCGTATAAACACGCCCAATAGCTACAGTGATCCAATTCATTATCGAATGAGCGATGCGTATATATTTAGGTGGTTTTGGGCTATACTAATTATTATTAGCTAGCTAATCTCGGAACCATTTAAGTCTAACTCCAGCAGTTGACCTACTGCTTCTCCTACACCCCTCCCCATTTCAGTGGTTTAAAAAGGATTTCTTATTATAGAAGATCTCGATCTGCTTTTTTAGGATAAAAATCTTAACAGGTTGCTTGGATAATGCTAACTTCAGTTTAATGAAAATTTTTGGTGAATATCAGTCCACTGAAACTCCTTATTTTTCTTTTGTAATTCAGTAAAAGGCTTACTTCTTTCTGCATATTTTGGCAAGAACTTGCTATAAAAGTTACCTAAACTAAGAAATGACTAACTCTTATTATTTGGAGGCGACACAATCAATATTTTCTGAAATCAAGCTTGAGTTTGGTAAAGTGCCCTCTTGAGATTTGATATCCCAAAAACGTCAGATTTTTGCACTTGAATATGCATTTATTTTCGTTTAAAGTAATTCCTGCATTTTTACGTATATTCATTACAACTTCGTGTTTTGTTTTAACTTCTTCAGTACAGGCGTGTAACACAGTATCATCTTGGTTTAAAGAGAATTTCTCATTATAGGAGATCTCAATCTTCTTTTTTAGGGTAAAAAACCTTAAAAGGTTAATTGGATAATGCTAACTTCAGTTTAATGAAGATTTTTGGTGAATATCAGTCCACTGAAACTCCTTATTTTTCTTTTGTAATTCAGTAAAAGGCTCAATTATTTCTGCATATTTTTGCAAAACCTTGCTATGAAAATTATCCAAAGAGTGCCTCCAACTCTTTCTTATTATTGGAAGCGAAACATTCACTATTTTCTGAATCAGGCTTGAGTCCAGGGAAGTACTCTCCTCTGAGATTTGATATCCCAAAAACATCAACTTTTTGCACTTGTATATACACTTGTCCTCATTTACATTTAGAATAGGATATGAATATGAACAAATCTTTTGATTCACTCACTTTATAATTCCCTCAAATCCTAAAATCACCATTAGCTTTTATATATTTATGGGAAGCATACGACTTTGAAAATTATGATGGTGTAACATTTTGCATTAGCTTAATGTTTGTTCCATGATTTTTTTAACGTTCCAGTTTCACTATTTTTATTATTGACAGCGTTCAGTAATTGTGCACTATCAACATTAAATAAATCAGTACCTATTATGCCATGACTTTTTATACAATCCGTTACTAAGATGGTGATTGTTTCATTTATTTTCGCTGTTTCAATTGTCTCTTGAAAAGAGCCTAATATTTTGGTTAAACATGTTCGATCAAATTGTCTTAGTTTTATCCAACATTATCTTTGTTCTTCTTAATTTTTCTCAAATATTTCTCACAATGAGGCTTACCTCACTTCCTGTGTCAACATGCATACTTAAATAATTACCGTTCAACTTTATTTTCTTGAAGGTATTCTTGCTTTTCCCTTCTATGGCAAAAACATCCCTTCCATTTTCTTTTTCATTCCGTTGTGCTTCCACATTTTTTACTTTCATGCTTTACCATTTGCAGACGGCTTTAATATGATTCTTTTTCGTACAATTGTCACATAGCTTTCCCCATATGAGACATTCTTCTCTTTTTGTTTCATGTTTATAATCGCAATATTTGCATTTAGATTCTATTTTCCTTTTAATAGCATTTACCTCCATCATTTCTTCTTGATTTCTTTGTTTCTTATACTCCACAATCAACCCACTCTACTGGATAAATTCAACAGTGGCTTCCAAACTCATATGTTGTAAATGTAATCTTTCCGATGTTTTAAGTCCCTGTAAAGAATAAATTAATCCATCCTTGAGTCATAGCTGAATTAATTCTTCCTGTTTTGTCATTTCCTTTCATCCAGGTGCATTAAGTTCACAATACCTACTAGTATCATTTAGTCTACTGAGATATTTCCTAATAGGATCTCCAGTCTCTTATCTTAATGCCAGAAACCTGGTTCTTTTCGGCAATGACTAAACTTTTCCTTTTTTTCTTTTTTTTTTTTTTTTGGTAGGATAGACTGCAAAATTCTATCCTTAATCTTTTAAAGTCTTAGGTTTCAATCACTTCAGGGTAAGTCATCAACGAGACTTGCTTAACGGCTCTGCACCCCGTGGTTGCCAAAATTAAATCCGTGATTTTCCTTAATCTTTTTAAAGTCTAAGGTTTCAATCACTTCAGGGTAAATCATCAAAGAGACTTGCTTAATGGCTCTGTACCCCGCGGTTGTCAAAATTAAATCCGTGATTTTCCTTAATCTTTTTAAAGTCTAAGGTTTCAATCACCTCAGGGTAAGTCATCAACGAGACTTGCTTAATGGCTATGTACCCCGCGATTGCCAAAATAAAATTCGTGATTTTTCTTAATCTTTTTAAAGTCTAAGGTTTCAATCACTTCAGGGTAAATCATCAAAGAGACTTGCTTAACGGCTCTGTACCCCGCGGTTGCCAAAATTAAATCCGTGATTTTCCTTAATCTTTTTAAAGTCTAAGGTTTCAATCACTTCAGGGTAAATCATCAAAGAGACTTGCTTAATGGCTCTGTACCCCGCGGTTGCCAAAATTAAATCCGTGATTTTCCTTAATCTTTTAAAGTCTAAGGTTTCAATCACCTCAGGGTAAGTCATCAACGAGACTTGCTTAACGGCTCTGTACGCCGTGGTTGCCAAAATTAAATCCGTGATTTTCCTCAATCTTTTTAAAGTCTAAGGTTACAATCACTTCAGGGTAAATCATCAAAGAGACTTGCTTAACGGCTCTGTACCCCGCGGTTGCCAAAATTAAATCCGTGATTTTCCTTAATCTTTTTAAAGTCTAAGGTTTCAATCACTTCAGGGTAAATCATCAAAGAGACTTGCTTAACGGCTCTGTACCCCGCGGTTGCCAAAATTAAATCCGTGATTTTCCTTAATCTTTTTAAAGTCTAAGGTTTCAATCACTTCAGGGTAAATCATCAAAGAGACTTGCTTAATGGCTCTGTACCCCGCGGTTGCCAAAATTAAATCCGTGATTTTCCTTAATCTTTTTAAAGTCTAAGGTTTCAATCACTTCAGGGTAAATCATCAAAGGGACTTGCTTAACGGCTCTGTACCCCGCGGTTGCCAAAATTAAATCTGTGATTTTCCTCAATCTTTTTAAAGTCTAAGGTTTCAATCACCTCAGGGTAAGTCATCAACGAGACTTGCTCTGTACCCCGTAGTTGCCAAAATTAAATCCGTGATTTTCCTTAATCTTTTTAAAGTCTAAGGTTTCAATCACCTCAGGGTAAGTCATCAACGAGACTTGCTTAATGGCTCTGTACCCCGCGATTGACAAAATTAAATCCGTGATTTTCCTTAATCTTTTTAAAGTCTAAGGTTTCAATCACTTCAGGGTAAATCATCAAAGAGACTTGCTTAACGGCTCTGTACCCCGCGGTTGCCAAAATTAAATCCGTGATTTTCCTTAATCTTTTTAAACTCTAAGGTTTCAATCACCTCAGGGTAAGTCATCAACGAGACTTTCTCTGTACCCCGCGGTTGCCAAAATTAAATCCGTGATTTGTTTTTGGTTTTGGTCGTTCTTCAATTATTTTATCCATATGGTTATGATGTTGATAGTAGCTCATTGGAAGATATTCTCTTTATTTATTGTATATAATACAATTGTGGCACAAGGCCAAATTGGGGGGGCGCAAAAACTCAGGTTTGTCTTTAGTACCTATCCTATGCCTAGCTAATCCCACTCACGACCCAAACATACTTTACAATTTTCTCATCTACCACAAGCACTTTTCCATCATCATACAATCCTTCATACTCGAAAATACCTCAAACATACCAGTAAATTAAAAAAACCCAGACGAGCATAAAGATTTTATTATTAAATTTATTTTTTATTATTAATAATAGATACAAAAATATATTTAAAAATATATCACGAAATGATATGTGGGAAGGGGCATGACATAAATTCCGAAAGGAAAAGATTTTTTTTTTAACAAAAGATTCAAACAGAAATCAAGATGTTAGTTGGGCCCAACCAACCCACAAAAAATATTGCATGCATCAATTTCAAATCTTATTAATAACTGCATTGTTTCTATTCAGGTAAAAAAGATATCTGTCTGTTCAAAGAAGATTGTTTATTCTGTTGGTTTAAAAGTCATCAACAGCAGATATGACGTCATTATCATTGCGACACTAATTCCCGGTCAACTGAATTTCATGTTGGGGAACAGAAAGATAAATCCAGTGCTAGGAAGGTTGGGTCACTGTGTCGAGCCAGGAAGATTTTTCCTCCTGAATCCATCTTGCACATATAAAAATCAAACATCCGACCGTGCATGGAATACTGTTTCCATATCTGGTCAGTCGCGTCCGCTGTTCGTCTCAGTGTTCTAGACAGGCTCCAAATGAGAATCTGTAATGTGATTGGTTCCGACCTGGCAATACGACTCAAACCACTCTCTCATCAGTGGGACATGGCTTCATTCAGTCTCTTCTATACATATTTTTATGGTTTCTGCTCTGACGAACTTAAGTCGTTGGTGCTCTCTCTACAAGAGTTTACTCAGGCGACCGGACTGACAACAAGGTACCACCCTTTTACAGTTAGATCAACCAAATATTGGCGACAATTCTGTTTTGGCAGCTTCTTTTCATGCGCTTCCCTCCTGTAGAACACCTTTCTATATACTTGATTTCCCGACGGCTATGATCTCCAGGAATTTAAATGCAAAGTCAATTCCCATCTCTTATCGACTTTTCACGTCACCCCGTGTATCTTTTCCTTTCTCTCTACCGTCGCAAGTGTCCCCACTCCTGTGTTCACATCCTTCTCTTGCCCTTTCTCTTTCACCCCCTCCAGCTGGTTCTTCTTTGTCTTCACTGACCTTCTGCCTAAAACTTTAACACTCCTATGTATCCCCTGCACATCAGTGACGGTACCGCCTTGCTTGGGGGTGAAATGATTTGAAAATAAAAAAAGAAGATAGTCATATCAGGAGGGAAGAGAGAGAAATCAACTAGTACAGCCATTAAAACCAATGACTTGTGCGCTTAGTTAGTTTTCATTGGGTTCTACTCTTGGAAGTCATTCGTTATTGCCTCAGCATTTCAGCATAATGCTGTAAAATATTACCTTAAACAGCAGAGGTAATTGACAGATATGTAGATGATGTCAGCAAGAGCAACAACAAAAACGAACACAAACGACAACTGTTTTTGAAAAAACAAATTGACCACCGGACGTGATAGACATATACACTACCGGCCATAATTATTAGGCAACTCCAGTTTTTTAGAAGAAATGATGTATTGCCTAATGTTTTTAGTATTTATTGCCAAGTGGATAATTCTACATGAAAATTGAATGGTTCTTTTGTTATTATTACTTCGCAAAATTTTACAAGGCAGATAGCGACAATTTACCCATCGCATCCTGTAGATTATATATATATATATATATATATATATATATATATATATATATATATGCTACCCGCCATAATTATATATATATATATATGCTACCCGCCATAATTATTAGGTCACCCCAGTTTTTTAAAAGAAATGATGTATTTCATACTATTTTTAGTATTTATTGCCAAGTGGATAATTCTAAATGAAAATAGAATGGTTCTTTTGTTATTATTCAGTCAGTCAGTTAAGTGCCATCCGTGAAACACCCATGGGCGATCATGTCTCGAAAAAGACATGACTGACTGGGCAGAAGATTATCCCGCAGTAGGTTGCCATTGCTTTCTGCTGTAGACTGGTTGCCAACCAAGGCTATAGAACCCAATTTGTCCTGTTATTTAACCCATAACTGGAGGGAAGAAACGAATTAATACCTTTCCCAAGGATATTTGCGCGTAAGTGAATGCAAGGAATTCAACTGAAATTCGAACTCGGCTCTCCGATTTCTCGTTCCGAGCCGATGTTCACTGTATCTCAACGCACATCCGCAGTTGTTATTATTAATTTGCAAAACTTTACAAGGCAAGGAAGCAAAGAATCATTCTAAATTTTCTTAATTTTTTTCATTTATATAGTTAATTATTAAATATTTCTGAATTCATTTGATGCACACGTTATTGTGCAGCATTAACAAAAGGCCCATTCTATTTTCATTTATTCACTTGGCAATAAATACTAAAAAATAATACGAAAAACATCATTTTTTAAAACAATGGGGTCGCCTAATAATTATGGCCAGTGGATGACGCCAACGAAGCGACAAGCCGCAAAAACAAAATTGCGTGGGAGTTTTAAGACTATATAAAGTTTAGGATTTTTGGTTAGAGATGGAGACTGGCTAACGACTCCCGACGGCTCTTTCGTGTACGTGATCTCCCTCTAGCGGTTTCCGATTCCACACAAGCGTCACCGACGAAAAACAAATATACAGAATTATATTATTATATATTCGTATTCATCGTTAATTGTCCTGATCTAGAGGCGTAATATACTACAATATAATGATGTGGCCATTGTGAAGATAATCAATAAACACAAGGTTATTTTAAGATAAAAAATAAAACCTGAGTTCATCATTATCGTGGCAGAAGAAACGACCTTCACTCTGTTTGGAAAGGGGATGTGTTGGGTGATTCTACTGCATGAATTGTCTTTTTGGCTAGGTTAGGAAACTTTCATGGAAGCCAGAAAAATCTGTCTCAAACAATATCAGTTTTTTCCAGGATGGGATTCGCCAGGTTCTCTTTTTTTCAAATTTCAAAAGACGTCGAACCCACCAAGAATTAGCCTTTGTCATACAAAGTTCATTATGCAAAATATTCTCAAATTTCTTACGTAATTTGTCAATAGTAATGGCTATATTATGGATACTCAATCACCTGCGATCTCTCACAATGGTTTCTTCAGTGGTGGCAGTCGAAGAACGTTCACGAACTGGGTCATCATCAGGACTCTACGTTCGCTTCGCAAATTTGAACTGTTGATAAATTTGGAACATCATTTCATAATGTAGTAGCTATGTCTTCATGAATGTCTGTGGGCTAAACCCTTCTCTGCAGGTACTTGTTATCTCCACGATGCAAACATTTATGCATTTTCAAGAGAAAATCTTATTAAATACTTTGATACTTATTAAATTCTTTGAACATAATAAAAAACTGAATTCATTCAAAAATGTATATATATATATATATATATATAAACAGATATGAACAGTCTGAGATAGATACATACAGACTCAGGTAGCAATGAGTAATCAAAAATAGATAAATATATGTGTATGAACAGACTGATCAGTCGATTCATATGCACATATTTATCTATTTTTCATGTTTGCCTATCTGAGTCTATACGTATCTATTTCAGACTGTCCATATCTCTCTCTCTCTCTCTCTCTCTCTCTCTCTATCTATCTATCTATCTATCTATCTATCTATTTATGTACTTACAATTCTTAATGAATTCGTATATATATATATATATATATATATATATATATATATATATAATTTAGTGTATCTAGTCAGCAGATAATTTTCTAAATATATACTGTTAAATATAATAAACAATGAATGTCTATTGTGTTTAATCATGAGCCGTTCTAGACTTCGTATTTTCGCTTTAATATCAGATGAAAATAAAGACAAAAATTCTCCAAAATCTCTCTCTCTCTCTCTCTCTCTCTCTATATATATATATATATATATATATATATAATAAAGAACTGAATCCATTAAGAATGTTAAATCGATAGATAGATAGATAGATATGAACAGTCTGAAATAAATATATACAAGAAGACATATGTAATCAAAAATAGATATATATATATATATATATATATATATATATATATGAGCAGACTGATATACTTTACTGTGCACGAGTATTAGGACAAGAACTATTTTATCTTTTATGAGGCATAGTGACAGAAAATAAACAATTTAATTAAAGTAATTGTATTTGCTGTATTCAACAAATGCTTTAATAAGAAAAAATAATTGTTACAAAATAAATTTAATATTTAGTATAATAGCCTTTTGCTTTGATCACACTATTCATTTTGTCAGGCATTGACATCATAAGCTTCTTTTAATGTATCTAATGGTATCTCCTGCCAAACAGCTTGTATTTGTCACCCATGTGTGTCTTGTGTAGTAAAAGTAGATTTATTAATTCGAGAGGGGGAAATAAGAAAAAAGTCAGTCATATCCAAGGATAATAGAATAATGAGTAGCTTCAAAATAACTTGTTTAATAGAAAATAGGACAAAATAAAAATGAGTCGTTTTTAATACATTCCTTTTACAGCTAGTTTTAAATAATCAATATTTATTAGTAATTTACTTGGCGTTTCACATTGTATTTGAAGTTCAATGAGGATTTTAAAGAAAATCACCGCTGTCCTAATACTTTTGCACACTCCCAGTAGTGTGCAATAGTGTTAGGACAGGGATGATTTTAAACTTTATTTTGATGTCTCATAAAACATAAAATAGTTCCTGTATTAATACTTTTGACCAGTACTATATATATATATATATATTGTAAAAGAAACCATGCAGTTATTTATAAGAAGGGTTGAAGTTATTGCTTGCAAGTTTTCACAATCTCGCATGTCTCTTTCATAATTAGCCGAAGAACTTTTCCGGATATCCTCGTATGTAAAATTATAATATATATATATGGCTGGCGACTCGTATCCAAAAATGTGCGTCTAGAGGGCGGCTAACTAATCCCCATTGCAAACGCCTGCTCATGCAAATTTGTTGGTTCAGCATGTGTTTTATAATGCCACTCATACTCAAGGCTAGTTTGCTCAAATCGTTCACGGTGACGTGCGATTTGTGCTTCCTCAACTATCGACGGTTCCCAAATAGTTCTATTAGCAATTTAAAGAACTCCTTAACATTCCTACAGTAAAAATAGAATATATTGAAAAAAAAAACAAAAAAACTAGAACTTGTAAATCATTACATCAGCCATGGTTTCTGTGTTTACAGAGAAAATATCAAATTTTAAATTTCCAAACTTTAACCAAACAAACGCAACGAGGTTCCTTCCATCCGCCATCATCGTCTAATGTACAGTTAATATATTGTTTGCTTTCATATACGTAAATTCCAAAGTCAAATTCCTACTCCTTGCATTAACATAGAAGATTCCTTCATCCTCTGATAATTACGTTAAATCAGTTAACTGATATTTAGCCTACTATGTTGTCTACATACTTAGACGTGCATTATATTTCAATACACTTTCGTTCTTAAAATACCTATAACGCCACTTTTAGAATGAAAGAACGCATAATGATATTAATAAATATATTTGAAACCATTCCACCAATACATTCGAAACAATCGCCATGTCAAAATCAACTTTTATGCAATCAAATGTTTCATAAACTTACACCTAAAAATGTATCTTTTCCCAACGTCTTAATTCTCTTCGCACTGCTATCCTATTAACTCATTCCTCTTCCCATCAGTCATTGACTTACTTTATATTGGTTAATCTAGTCCAACCCTTTGAATTCCAGTCAGTCATTTAAGTGCCATACGTGATAAACTCTTAAGTGATCATGTCTCGAAAGAGACATGACTTACTGGGCAGAAGATTATCCTGCAGTAGGTTGCCATTACATTCTACGATAGACTGGTTGCCAGCCAAGGTAATAGAACACAAGTTGTCCTGTTATTTAACCCATAACTCGAGGAAAGAGACGGATTAATACCTTTACCAAGGGTATTTGCGTGTAAGTGAATGCAAGGAATCCACCTGGAATTCGAACTCGGCTCACTTTTATTCGCATATCAATTATGACTTTTTAAAAATTTTTAGCCATTTGTTCTTTGTTATGAGTGAATGTATTGAAGCACTACGGCATAGTATAATGGTTAACAAAAGTTAAGACTGAGTAGTGATTGTTCGTTTTGTCCTCTTAGACTAAGGGGAAAAATTCCTTTCTTTTCTGTTTTCCATGCTCTGTTTTAATATTTTCTTTTCAGATCTAGTGAGTTGTTGAATAAAAGAAATAAAATTCGTATGAGAAAATTAAATTTATATCATCATATATTTTCGAAAATATTTCTATATTATGAATTAAATACAACAGATCACGAATATTAAAGAAAATTAAAAGATCTTGTATAAATTAACAGGTAGTACTCAATTTGCTGTGTTACTTAATTTTAAATTGATACCTCACTTTCGCACACCTAAAAAAATATGAAATCATAATTTAAAATTGAAAGATAACCCCAAAAATCGTAATCTAGCGTACTTAATCAATAGTAATATACACCAGAAATCTCATCAGATTATAATTACATTTTTTTTCATTTTCCTAACTTTAAGAAGTCACAATGTATTAGCATATTTTGTTTTGGCTTACATGGAGATATCAATTTGTTGTATCGTGGAGGAATGACAATACAGAGATATAAATAAGCAATATGTTTATTCTCGGTAGACACAGTAGTACACGTCCGTGTAGAGTTGTTGACCATGTCCACCACACTTTATGAATATAGACTACAGCGCAATACGTAATCTGTTCAATGAAACAACGTCAAAGATTAACACTCACGTGTCAGACATTCTACTGAATCTGACTATATCGCCAATACTTAGGAAAATATGGTCGCATTGAATATTTTGAGCCTTCTGATTGGTTAAATCTTCTATTGGTGAACTATCAAATGAGTCAGCTCATGGCTGGATCACTGGTATACAAGGGTACGCAAAAACTTAAAAAAGGGTGGCAACAACTAGTGAGCTGAGTAGACAACGACCGTGCTCACTGTCAGCTGCCGACTACAGTGTCGTCAGTCGATATTAGTCCTTTATATATTGCGAACCGTATGTCACGAGTTCGAGCTACGTCACAACACAAAATGAATTTACAAGGAAAACTGGAGTCTGCTATTAACTTTTAACTCGACTATAATATTCTACATTGCAGAATATTACCGAATACGTCAGATAACTTGAAGGATGTCAAAGATTAAATCAATTGAAATCTGACTTATTCAATCAGCAAAAGAGGCTTAGCCTAAAAGAAAATTAGTGTATAAATATTAGAAACAGGAAACAGTTTTTTTTTTCATTTTCATCTGATAGACAATTTATTCAGTGGCATTATTCCAACGAAGGCGTGTTTGTATGCGTGCGTTAAAAAACTCATTATAGACACTTTATCCATGTCATTTCATGACAGTTGTTGTTCAATATTGCCACCATCTAATTAATTAGATATCCGAATTAATTGGAGTTAAATCAGATTAATCCGCTGACGAAACAAGTTTCATTTCTTTTTCTTGCAAAGGTCAAAACAAGGGACAGTCTGCAATATAATGCGTTCATAGTTTTAATTGATTCTGATTCAGTCAATTAAGTGTCATACCCTATACATGCTTGGGTGATCATGTCTCGAAAGAGACATGACTGACTAGGCAGAAGATTTTCACGCATTAACTTGTCATTACTTTTTACGGTAGACTGGTTATAGAACTCAATCTATCTTGCTATATAACCCATAGCTGGATTAATAGCTTTCTCAATGGTATTTTCCCGTAAGCAAATGCAAGAAATTTAGGTGGAATTCGAACTCGGCTCTCAGATTTCTTCTTCCGAGCCGATATCCTCTGCACTACAAAGCACATCCGATTACAGAACTGATTACAAAATTAAAAAAAAAAACATGGTTTATTTTCTTCTTCTACAAGCCCTGTCTCTTCATGACGTAGGCGATCATGGCCTTTCACATATCTCTATCCTTAACGTCTCTTAGCACGTTTTCTCATATTACTCCTCCCAAACTCTACCATCCATTTGCTCAAGCCCAACAAGTATAACTTTCCTTACCACTCTTTCCCTCTATCTAACTAGTGAGTTTCAGATTCTCCATGCCCTCTTTCCTCATTACATTTTCCAGGAACTTCAACTGTATTTTTCTAATGTTAAGTATCAGTTTTCTTTTTTTTTTTTAATCTCATCACCCCGAGCAAGGCGGAAAGGTCACTGGTGCGCAGGGGGCAGGGGGCTACGTTAGAGTGAATAGATTGGAAAAGAGAAAGCCGGAAACCACATCCTAAACAGGGAACAAGGGAAGAGCCTCTTAACCTGTTCAATAGACGTGAGTGGTGTATGAACCGGGCGATAGTTTAGTCTATCTACTCCAACTGAAAAAAAGAAAAAAGGAATGACAAGATTGAAAAAGAGAAAGCCGGAAACCACATTCTAAACAGGGAACAAGGGCTGAGCCTCTTAACCTGTTCAATAGATGTAGGTGGAGTGTGAACCGGACGATAGATTACTCTCTCTACTCCAAGTGAAAAAAAAGCAAAAAAGGTGTGGGAACATTGAAAAAGAGAAAGCCGGAAACCACATTCTAAACAGGGAACAAGGGATTAGTCTCTTAACCTGTTCAATAGACGTGGGTTGAGTGTGAACCGGGCGATAATTTAGTCTATCTACTCCAATTGAAAAAAAAAAGACAAAAGGAGTGACAAGATTGAAAAAGAGAAAGCCGGAAAACACATCCTAAACAGGGAACAAGGGATGAGCCTCTTAACCTGTTCAATAGACGTGGGTTGAGTGTGAACCGGGCGATAATTTAGTCTATCTACTCCAATTGAAAAAAAAGAAAAAAGGAGTGACAAGATTGAAAAAGAGAAAGCCGGAAAACACATCCTAAACAGGGAACAAGGGATGAGCCACTTAACCTGTTCAATAGACCTAGGTGGAGTGTGAACCGGGCGATAGTTTAGTCTATCAACTCCAAATGAAAAAAAAGTAAAAAGGTGTGACAAGATTAAAACAGGGAAAGCCGGAAACCACATCCTAAACAGGGTAAGTAGTGATGAGTCTCTTAACCTGTTCAATAGTGGTAGGTGGAGTGTGAACCGGGCGATAGTTAATCTATCTACTCCAATTCAAAAAAAAGAAAAAAGGAATGACAGGATTGAAAAAGAGAAAGCCGGAAATCACATCCTAAACAGGAAAAAATGGATGAGCCTCTTAACCTGTTCAATAGACGTGTGTATCCATGATCTTTGCAACTGCACATTTAAATAACATTGAATGACTACGTGTTTGAATCAGAGGCACGGAAATACGGAATATATGTTGTTATGCTAACTGATTTTTCTAAATATTTTCTCGCAAGGAAATTTTTTATGACCTAATTATTTACGTACACTTTATCAAAGCTTTTTGTATTTATTTTTTATAAACATATAACCCCAAGCAAGGCAGTTCACAGCCACTGGTGCGCAGGGGTTACATAGGGTGTCAGGAGGTGGATAAGAGAAGGATGAGAATACTGATGAGAGTGTAGTGAACGGAGAAAAGACAATGAGAGTGAGGGTGCAAGTTAGTGAGATAGGAGATGACTACTGATTTACAGTACAAGTGTGGCACCTAGTTGCTAATTTTGTGGCTCGAGTAAATTCATATATAGGAGGCACCAGGGGGCTAAGTTCATCACAGCAGAAGCCGTGAAAGTATTTGTAGAAGAGACACAGGGAAGCCTCATTGCGCCGGTGAGAAAGTGACTGTATCTGAGCTGTCAAGTATGGATCGATCACGTTACAGATTCTCCGTCGGATCTTGTCAAGGACTCTTAGGTGGATAGCAGATATATATATATATATATATATATATATATATATATATATATATTGCGAAGGCATACTGAATATTACGAAATGGTATTAACCGACAAATTTATTTAAATTTAGTTGCTTGAACATTGTTTTTAATGAATATTTGTATACGGTAGATCTTATATTTTTCAGCAATTAAAGAGTACATTTATACATACAGGGGCTCAATTGGCCAAGTCAGTCTCCTGACTTGAAAACAATTGAGGAAAACAATTTGTGGAATACTTTGAAGGTTAAAATTCATAAGCGGAATCCACAAAATATCAATGAATTATGCAAGGAAAAATGAGGTAAAGTAACAATGGATCAGTGTGGAAAACTTGTGGCCAACTATAGAAAACGACTGGAAGCAGTGAAACAAAAGAGAACAACAAAATATTAAATTGATGTATCCAATACTTTTGCATAGGGTAATTTTGAGCTTTCATAAAAGAAAAATGGATTCAACAATGAGTTTTTAATTTTCCTTCTACATACACCTAAAACAGATATTCTTCTTCTATGTGCCCTGTCCCTTCAAGACGTAGGCGATCATGGATCTCTACGTCTCCCTATCCCTTGTGGCTCTTACTTTGTTTGCTCCTGTTGCTCCTGGCAATCCCCGTTCCGTCATCCACCTGATCAGACCCTGCAAATATGTTATCCGCTGCCTTCCTCTGTCTCTCCTTCCTTCTATCTGTCCAGTCAGTATCAGGTTCTCCAGGCTCTCCTTCCTCATTGCATGTCCCAGGAACTTCAGTTGTCTCTTCCTGATGCTCAGCATCAATTTCCTTTTTGTTGACATTCTTTCTAACACTTTGTCGTTGCTTGTATGCTCAGTCCACGATATCCGTAGCATCCTTCTGTAGAACCACATTTCGGCCGCTTCCAGTTTTGTCCTCATTTTCGATGATATTGTCCAGCATTCACAGCCGTATTGAAGAACTGACATCACGTAGCAGTCTAGCACTCTTTTCTTCGTTTCTATTGAGATCTTCCTGTGTGTTAGTATTTTGCTCATCATCTGGAACGCGTCCTTTGCCATGCCAATTCGCCTTCGGATACTGACCAAATATCAGGCAAAATGGCGAACATAAACTCGAGTTATAACAGAAAACAACATGTATTTAATACCTATGCGTGTCACAGTATAACCACTGGTCTAAATATACGAGAGAATTTGTAGGAAAATATGTTTTTCTCGGCAGTATTCGAATCTGCAGGCCCTCTTGATGAGAAAAAGACGTCAAGTGATCTGAAGATCTTAACCACTCGTCTACAACGGCTTAATGGCTACACAATATGTAATTAACCATTAAACACTTAAATTCTCGACTTATCGTTATATTCATATTTCGTATAATAATGTAAACGTCAAGGCACATCAGGTTCGAATATATTTGCCTGGCAAAACTAAGGTAGTCGAAACCAAGTTAGCAAGTAAGTGTGGTGTATTCGGTTCTTAGACACATTTATGTTAGCTCTGCATATTCAGTTCGTTTGTTCTGATTGTGCACTGAGCACTTTTTGATCAACCGTCTTTTGGTCCAACCAGCATAGATTTTACTGATATATATATATATATATATATATATATATATATATATATGTGTGTGTGTGTGTGTGTGTGTGTGTGTGTAAATATATATGTGTGTGCATGTGTGTGTGTGCGCGCGCTTGTGTGTGTTTATATGTAATATGTACATATATATAAGTATGTATACATTCATATACAGTATATATATATATATATATGAACCATAGATGTATATTGTCGTGGAATAGTTTTCGCACTGAAAGTTATAATCCTGTTATGTCGGTTGCAAATAGACTTAACGCACCCCAAAATGTTAGGAGCTTGGTAATCTTCCACTGAAAACTGACTCCTTATTATTCGGCTAACTGCCGACTAATATCGACTGCCTAGTAGTTCTACTGAACTCCAATAGAACTCTAAAGACCCCCTATGAATTTCCCAAGAACTCCTTATAAATTATCCCGTTAACTTCCTGTTAACTCTTTTTAATTTAGGAGGGAGAGCCCATTATCGGAGGTATAGGTCTGTTTCCCCATAACAATATATATATATATATATATATATATATATATATATGTGTGTGTGTGTGTGTGTTTTAAATCATTTCACCTCAAGTAAGGCTGTTTTACTGCCACTGGTGCGCAGGGGGTTACATAGAGGGAAAGTGATAAGAAAGAGGGGCAGGTTATAGGGGGTGCCAAGAAGAGGGAAATAAATGAATGAAAATACCGGTGTGATGGGTGTGGAGTGGATGGAGAAGAGGGCTTTAGTGAGCTAGGAGATGACTATTGACCTTCAACTAAAATTTTGGAGATTGTAGCTGTCGGGGAAGCAAATATACGAACGACACACACACACACACACACACACACACACACACACACACACACATATATATATATATATATATATATATATCTTGTTAGGGAGCTCCTGTATTCTGATGACTGATCTTGTTACTCATTCTGATGCTGACATGCAGTTTTTATCGTTGATTGTTTTGCTGATGTATGTACTCACTTTTGGTTTAACAATCATGAAAGAAATATAGAGGCTGACAATTTTTTTTGTGGGAAAAGGTTTGAAGTTGTCAAACATTTTGTCTAACTGGGCAGTGTCTTTTCAAACGATAGCCCTCCAGATGTTGAAATGTAGGATCAACAAAGGGGAGCAACAGGAACGTTTCCGGTTCCAGAGGTTTGGTCTGATGAGACTTCACATAATTCCCCAGCCCTGCCTTGGACAACAGAGACCGACCATATACCTCACAATTTCAAACAGGCTTCAGGTTCTTTTGGCAAACGAGAAGACAAGGTTTGGTCTGATGCTGATCACACTCTAAGAAATAAACTTTCTGTAAATGAGACATGTGTGTTGTTCACTTTTTTGTATGCTTTAGAAACTTGAGCTATGTTTCATTTGGAAATCAAGCTGCTTGTGATATTTCACCAACATTGTTTCAGGCACATTTTTTGTATCAAATGGGAGAGTCACATCCCTGACACTGATACTTGTCCAAAGCGAACATAGTAAGCATATCGTCAATGGTGATTAGATATCAGATGCATTGTGTTGGCCACTTGGTTCGAATCGACGACTCCAAGCTCCCTAAACAGCTGTTCTACAGTGAAATGTCATCTGGAGAAATATTTCAGTGTAGGCCACGATAATTTCAAGTCGTCTAGTGGACTCAACCGACACCTCAAGATTCATGAGATTGGCATTCCTACAGCGGCCGCGCCAAGGGATCACTTGTAATGCCAAATTTGCAGTTCGCTTTACCGGTCTTAAGAACTATTTAAGAGCGCACGAGAGAGATGTACTGACGGAGGAAGAGAATGAGGGTAGGGCACTTGACTGACAAAACTGAGCAATAATCAAATCATCATCCTCATCATATATATGTATGTATGTATATAAGCATGTCTATATATATATATATATATATATATATATATATATATGTGTGTGTGTGTGTGTGTGTGTGTGTGTGTGTGTGTGTGTGTGTGTGTGTGTGTGTGTGTACACTACCAATCAAAATTATTAGGCAACTCCAGTTTTTTTTAAAGAAATTATGTATTTCATACTATTTTTAGTATTTATTGTCAAGTGGAAAATTCTAAATGAAAATAGAATGGTATTTTTGTTATTACTTGCAAAATTTTACAAAACAAGGAAGCAAAGATGAACTCCTCCGAATCATGCTAAATCTTCTTCATTCTTTCCTTGATGAAACTGCAATATAGATAATTATTAAATATTTATAAATTCTGTTGAGGCACATGTTATTGTGCAGTATGAACAAACGAACCATTCTATTTTTATTTACAGTTATTCACTTGGCAATAAATAGCATGAAATATATTACTTCTAAATCATAGGGGTGGCTTAATAATTATGCCCAATAGTGTATATAAATGCTTATATATATATAGATACATAGAAATGTCTGTAAAAGTATCTATCGATCTATTTATCTCTCTCTCTCTCTCTATATATATATATATATATATATATATATGTTTATGTTATATATATATATATATATATATATATATATATATATATATATAAACTTATTTATAAATGGAACTTTGTGTGTGTGTATGTGTGTATGTGTGTGTGAGTGCGTGGGTGTGTCCGTTACCTATAGATTCCGAAACGGCTGAACCGATTTTCTTGAAAATTTACACAGTTGTACTATAAGCGTCTGCGTGTGTTCTTAGTTAGGTTTTGTGTCGAGGTAGGCCCGATAAATATCGAAAATCGATAATCGAATAAATCGGGTTATAGAAGGAGTGGTCCGATTTTAATCAAATTAGTTACACTCATAGACAAAGACATAAAAAACGATATTCAGAAGTTTCAGTGTTGCAGTTCTTACAATAGTGCAGAAAATCGATAATATATATATATATATATATATATATATATATATATATATATATATATATATATATAAAGCAAGATGTTTGTGTGTGTGTCTGTTTATCTGCCTGCATGTCTGTATTTTTTCAGCCCTTTTATATTTATTTTTGGTTCGGGTTTGGCTCTAAGTAGGTATAATTGTAGTTCTTAGTCTCAGCCATGATACCATTTACTCACAGGACTTATTTAGCCTTCAAAATTCAGTTTACGACAAAAATAACTTATTTGATATCGATACCAGGAAATCTAAATTTGACTTACATCCATTCATTTTTCTTTCGGTCACCGTTTCGCTTTAACTGTAAGCAACTATTGCTTTCTAGTCTTTCGTGCCAACGTCCAAAGAGTCTGATCTCCAGGACCCATGGAATAGTTTTAAAGCTTTCATTACACCTGAGGAACGCCGGGATATACTGCTCATATATATATATATATATACATATATATATATATATATATATATATATATATATATATATATGTATAAGCTGCGATTGGTAAATTGTCGCAATTATTTATTTTATTCGGTGCGATTGGTAAATTGTCGCAATTACTTAAAGCTTTCATTACACCCGAACATCGCCGGGCTATACTGCTAGTATATATATACGAGAAGGAAATTTCTGAAATCAAATCTTTTTCCAAAATTGTGGTTGATTCTGCACCAACTTTCAGCACTGTAATCAATTTAAAAGTTCCTGTAGTCTGGTTGGTCGTTACTGACTCTGCTCTCTTATGTTCGTCGTGGATGAGCGGTTTGTTGCAGTGGGTATCGAGTCGGAACGAGAAATTGTTGAGTCTATTTCGAATTCCGGTTCAGTTGTTGCATTGATTTACGCCCAAACACCTTTTGAAAAGGTATTAATCTGTCTCTTCTCCCTTCCGTTGTGCGTTAAATAGCAGGACATGTTCTACAATGTTGGTTGGCAACCAGCGTACCGCAAATAGTAATGGAAACCTACTGCGGGAAAATCTTATGCCAGATCGATCGTGTGTGTTTCGAGACATAGTTGCGAAACTGCTAGTTGGAGA
The DNA here is from genome assembly GCA_037127315.1 of Ascarosepion bandense. Classification (NCBI taxonomy): domain Eukaryota; kingdom Metazoa; phylum Mollusca; class Cephalopoda; order Sepiida; family Sepiidae; genus Ascarosepion; species Ascarosepion bandense. The sequence goes on from JBBBDQ010001927.1 coordinate 195,212, forward strand.
ATCTAAAATAAAACAAGTAATAACATTCAAATACCTGGGAAGTGTTTTGACAGAGAGTGGAAAATGCGACATGGAGATCCGAAAACGCATAGGCATGGCTCAAAGACGCATTTCAGATACTAAGCAGAGTATTGAAAGACAGGAAATTCTTATTAGAAACAAAGAAAAGAGTGCTGGATTACTATGTGATATCAGTCCATGTGTACGGAAGTGAATGCTGGACGATCTCATCAAAGATAAAGGAGAGGCTTGAGGCAGCAGAAATGTGGTTTTACAGAAGGATGCTGAGGATACCATGGACAGAGCACGTGTGCAACGATGAGGTGTTGGAAAGGGTGCAAACGAGAATAAAACTGATAATAGATATAAGGAAGAAAAAATGTGGTTACTGGGACACGTAATGAGGAAGGAGGGCCTGGAGAACTTGATACTCACAGGTCGGATAAATGGAAGAAGAAACAGGTCTGAGCAAATGGTTGACGGTGCAGGGCTTGGAAGAGCTACCAAGAGAAAAAATATTGATAGCGATAAGAGATAGAGCCAAGTGGAAGTTCATGATTGCCTACATCCTGAAGAGACAGGACACATGAAGAAGAAAAAAAATGCGAAACTGTGTATCACGTGAGGCACTTAGCATTGTTTTCGAAAACAACGTTTTAGTATATAATGCATTCAATGGTATGCCGATATGGTTAACGAGCTTTCCAATGGCATAAACTGAGTTAATTCATCTAACTTCTGCGTTATGCTGTTATAGTCTTGTGTCAGACTAGGCCAAGCTAATTCTTATCAATAGGTATAAGTCTTTTTGATCACGTTTGCACAACAAAGTAGGCACTCAGTATAACATTACGTGCTGCCACTTTTCTGTATGGAAGACTCGTTTTGATAGAATTACCCAGTCGCACCTGGATATTTAATTTGAAATCATGTACACGATAACAAATGCAAGTAATAAAAAAAAGAAAATAAAACTCTCTGTCATTATCTCAACAATCTCTGCGCACGGGCGTCTTAACACGCGACAGCAGCCATTTTGATAGTTAAATTATTTACAGCGTACTCAGCGTTTGATACGGTTCCATTAATTCGTTTAGCTTTTGATGCCTCCAGGATTAGACAGTACAGATTCAACTGCAATGAGGGTAATTTACGTCATGTATCACTGCACTGTCGAATGAGTGCAGCCGATGTTGAAAGGTTAGAAGTATGCAGGTGGTGGCGCCAAAGGAAAATAATCCGAGAAGCCACTTTGAACTGTCAAGAGATTAAAATCCAGTTGAGACGCCACGACACACTAAGACAAAAACACATCGACTTTTTCAATTACTCGTCTGCATTTCTCTTTCTCTCTGCCTCTACGCACTCACACCCCCTACATTATATATATATATATATATATAATGAGACAAAGTGGAAAAGCTTTCGCCAATGTGACTGGTATTGGTTCGGCTTTTTTCAGGTGAGAATGAAACACCAAAATGCTTTAGGCTAAGGGAGACAATAAATTAAATTATCTTATCAGATACGACGACCATAAGGTTTTTTTTATATTGAAGCCGTTAGTGTCTGTTGAATTTTAAATCAGTCCACTCCGAACTGATTACTGTTTTGTGTATATTAACTTGTATACGGCATTGTACTACTATTTCTTTTGTTATGATCGGCAATAATATACTTGGTCTTGGGCTTCAGAAAGATTCCGGTCTGTGTCGTCAGATCTGAAAAGATAATTTAATTTATTCTCCATCTTAATATAAACAAGAACGCCATATTTTCTTTACACACACTTTCGTGTTTTATTCAAACTTAAACAAACTGAACCTAACAAATGTCAAATCTTTTGCTATGATACTATGTATGGTCCTGGCTTTAGGTTTATTGTCTAGAATTTTGAGATCAGCGAACTTCCAATGGCTTTTCTTCTGTTGTATCTTTTAATAGGATGTGCGTTTTGGTGCAGTGGATATCGGCTCGGAACGAGAAATATAGGAGCGGTGTTCGAACTCCATTTGGATTTCTTACTTCCACTTGGGAAAGATATTAATCCGTCACTTCCCTCCAGTTATGGGTTAAATAACAGGACAGATTGGGTTGTATAGCCTTGGCTGGCAACCAGTCTACTGAAGAAAGCAATGGCAACCTACTGCGGGATATTATTCTGCCCAGTCAGTCATGCCTCTTTCAAGACATGATCGCCCAAGCATGTATCACATATGGCACTTAACTGACTGAATGAATATAATAGTTGAAAACATGATTTAGGTTTCTACTGGCCATAAAGAAGGGGATCAGTTTTATATTGTTATGAAGTAATAAACTGATCCCCCACTAATTACTACTTGATAATATAATACATTTCTTCCCCCTCTAGCTATGAGTCAAATAACAGGACAGATTGGGTCCTATAACTTTGGCTGGCAACCAGTCTACCGCAGAAAGTAACGGCTACCCACTTCGAGATAATCTTCTGCCCAGTCAGTCATGTCTCGAAAGAGACATGATCGCCCAAGCGTGTATCACCTATGGCACTTGACTGACTGATCTTTTAAAGAGGTTACAAACAGACAGGCTGGTACACGAGTGAAAGACTAGCAACACGAGCGTAGATGAAAGAAGTGAGGTTTATTGTAAAGAGAATACACTGCGGCAAAACAAGTAATTTGGTGGCGGGTTAGTAATTGCGAAACCAGTTACAGGTATCTCCCGTACCCCCTATATATGTCTGGTGATATCGTCGTCGTTGTCGTTCTGCGGCCTCGGCCGAGATAGAACTCACTACACCCCTCCAGTATTCTCTGTGCATTTGGAACCCTGGCGCATTTTATAGCGAAATTCATAATCTTGTCAAATAGCTGAATACTTGCTGCTTCGCCGGGGCTACCAAAAGTGTTTTTATTGTGACACCAATATTGGATGGAAGTGACGGATTAATACCTTTTCCAAGGGTACCAGTGCGTAAGTGAATGCAACTTAAGTGATACTCAACTGGAATTCAAACTCGGCTCACCGATTTCTCTTTCCAAGCCGACATCCACTGCACCACAACGCACATCCGTCATTGAACGCTTACAGCGTCTGATATTTCCAATACACCGGTTCTCGGTCGATCACCGTAGTTAAGAAACGTGAGCCTGGTCAATACTTAGATGGGTACTGCTGATATAATCATTCTACATAGACGATAGAGAGTGTGGCCCATTCCATTACAACATCTTCTTAGTGAATTCTAGTCATGAGTATGACAATATGTGATGATACCAAGCAAAACGATGGACCGGATGTTTGCGCTTTCATGACCAACAAGGAAATGACCAAAAGTCGTCGTTGTACATCCAGGTTCGCGCAGCTGTTCCGGCTGAAAAATAAAAATTACTCAAATATTAAATTTCCATTTCGCGAGCCTACGCGATTTTATTTTTCAAACGGAACATCTGCGCGAACCCGGATGCACAACGACGACTTTTGGTCATTTGCTTTTTGGTCATTTGCTTTTTGGTCATGAAAGCGCAAACATCCGGTCCATCACTTTTGCTCGGTATCACCACAATTAAACTACATCATGATATCCGGTCGGGAAGTGAGAGTTTTTGACAAGCGTGATACTGAGTTTGTCGCGACTGTGAGTACCTTGGTTACGTGTAAATAGGGAACCCTCAAACAAAAAGCAATACACTAGGAAAGTACTTGCAATAACTATTTATAACTATTTATAACTATTTATAAAATGTACTAATACTACATTTTTGCAGTGAAATTAGCAGCAATCTATTTTTATATAAAAAATAATACCAATAATACATCTTTATAATAAATTCATAATCAATATATTTTATAGTAAAATCGAAAACAAGGCACGAAATATCAAAAAGATAAAAACAAATATTTAGCTATGATTAATCTCATTTCTTCTAAAGGAAACAAAATTCACGCACCGTTTGATTTTGTAAGATTATTTGTTAAAGGAAAATGCAGCGAAGGAATTAAAATTTAATCATGAAATATTGTCATACTCTTGAATTCATTATAAAGTTCAAATTGTCAGACTGAAATTTTGAATTTTAATATTTAGATTTCGCTATTAATAAACATATACGGCTTGATATGTCGCTAAAAACAACAAACTAATTCTAAAAAAACCGTTTTCTCTCTCATGTATATATATATATATATATATATATATATATATATGAGAGAGAGAAAACTTCTATTTTTAAATAAACCGTTTTTTCTCTCATGTATGTATATATATATATGAGAGAGAGAAAACTTGGTATGGCACTTAACAGAACATAAATTATAAATGAACATTATAAATAATATTTACGGTGTTTACATAATACTCTCAATTTATTTCAATTGTTTTAAGTATTAATTTATTTTTTATGAAACTTTATAATATGCAGCTTTACATTCGGGCACGGAGAGCAATTACCATAAAATAATTTACTGATTCTTGCCCTTTTTCAGGATTTTTCATTTTACCTTTGAGGCTTTGTTTCTTTTAACTGCCAAAAATACGCAGAAAGTTTGGTTTCGGTACATGTTTTTCTTGAAAAAAAAGTTAAATGAAAATACCACCACTGCGTAGAACCAATGTAAACATTTTAATAGTTGGGTTTTCATTAGATGATATCTAAACTTATTTATAAATGGAACTTTGTCTCTCTCTGTGTATATCTATGTGTGTGTGTACGTTAACTATACACTCCGAAACGGCTGAATCGATTTTCTTGAAAATTTACACAGTTGTACTATACGTCTCTGCGAGTGTTCTAACCTAGGTTTTGTGTCGAGGTACCCCCAATAAATATCGAAAATCGATAATCGAAAAAATCGGGTTATAGAAGGAGTGGTCCGATTTTAATCAAATTTGATACACTCATAGACAAAGACATAAGAAACGATATTTAAATGCTTCAAGGTTGCAGTTCTACAATAGTTCTTACAAATAAATCGATAATATATATATAAGGCAAGATGTTTGTGTGTGTGTCTGTTTATCTGTCTATATGTCTGTATTTTTGCAGCCTTTTATTTTAGTTTTTGCTTCGGGTTTGGCTCTAAGTAGGTATAATTGTAGTTCTCAGCCATGATACCATTTACTTACAGGACTTATTTAATTTTCAAAATTCTGTTTACGACGAAAAAAAAACATTCGATATCGATACCAGGAGCTCAAAGTTTGACTTACATCCATTCATTTTTCTTTCAGTTTACCGTTTCGCTTTAACTGGAAGCAACTATTGCTTTTTAGTCTTTTGTGTCAACGTTCAAAGAGTCTGAGCTCCAGGACCATGGATTAGTTTTAAAGCTTTCATTACACCCGAACAACGCCGGGCTATACTGCTAGTAGCATATATGTAAACAATAGAATTTATTACATACCTATTTTCTAGTTGGCAATTGTTAGGATTCTGACAATTATATAATTATGAATTATTATTATTTTCATTATTGAAATAATTATTGTTACTTTGCTTTACGTGCTGACTTAAGATTTTATGATTATGATTTTTATCTTTTTTTATAGATTATTTGTAAAACTATGACTTAATTTAAGGGAATTTTTTTTTTTAATCATCTCACCCCAAGCAAGGCATTCCACTGCCACTATTGCGCATGGGGCTACATAGGGGAAGGTAAAGAGAAGGAGTGGATAGACATAGGGAATGTCAGGAGAAAGGTGACAGATGAGTAAGGATAGCGAGGATGAGGGTCGGGCAGATGGGAAGTGTGCTTGATAGAATGGGAGCAGGTTAGTGTGTTAGGAGGTGTGTATTGACCTTACATTTAAACTCCTGGAGATTGTAGCCGTCGGGGAAGCAATCGTTTGGAAGAGAATTCCACAGTCGGGAAGTGCGAGGAAAGAAACTATTGGAGTAGAAGTTACGGCTGCATTTTATCGGTTTCACTGTAAAAGGGTGGGATCTAGTTGCTAATCTAGTATCTCGTGCAAATTCGTATTTAGGGGGCACCAGTGATCTAAGTTCATTGGAGCAGAAGCCATGAAAGTATTTATAGAACAGACACAGGGAAGCCACGTCTCGCCGGTGGGAGAGAGACTGCAGGCGGTCTGCCAAGTCGGTATCTATCACATTACAGACCCTCCTCTGAACCTTATCGAGAAGCCCGAGGAGAACAGCAGGGGCACCCGACCAGATATGGCAGCAGTATTCAATGCACGGGCGGATGGTAGATTTGTAAATGTGAAGGATAGATTTAGACGGAAAAAATTTCCGGGCCCTACACAGTGATTTTGTTAAAGGATTAACTAAGAGGATTATTATTAAGAAAATGTTTCTTAATTAAAGTGAGGAACTTCTGCCTTAACATAGTGCTAAGTATTTTGTTAAAAGGGGATGTATACCAAATGATTTTTCTATTTATATTTTTCTTGTTATCGTTATATTATTTTATGTATTTGATGTCATGGTCTTTGTAGACACTATTCTTTCATGTATTATTATAAAAATTGCTATGTTTATGAAATACGTTTTGCTTTCCAAGCAACGACAAACTCGTGTATACAAGATACTGGAAACGAATATTGCACCATGGCTCATGACGTCATGAAATCTTCAAAAAACAGACTGTCATTATTATCATTATTGTCTGTGAATGGTTATACTATAATGTAATGTAAGCCGAAAGATTAGATTGGATTATAAAAATAAAACCATGTATAAATATTGTAATTTTCTATATATATTTAATGACAATGCTATTAAGCTTATTAGACAATATGAAAAAACATTACATGAAATAAATAAACAAAGCTTGTCTATATTTAATGAAACATGCCTTAATGAAAAAATGCTGGCTGAATACACAACATATATATATATATATATATATATATATATATATATATAGGAAAGAATATTAATAAAAAGTTTTGAATTTAAAAATGTGTACTTTTTTTGGACAGTATTTGTTTATTTTTATTATTGTATTTTATATTTCAGACCGCCCTCGGTCCTTCATCAGAAACGAGTGATTTTTAAATTTGAATTAGAAACGTATTTCACGATAGCGTCCGAATATTTTTTGTTTACATCACGTGGTGTGTTTGTTCACAACATGCGGCACGTCCGTAGAGAAAGTCTGTTTGTTTTAGATAAAAATTTCTTGGAATATCTGAAAAAAATTTTTTAGCTATTGAAATATTTGTAAAGACTCAACACACCTAAGTCCCTATTTAACCCTAGCTTGTGTGTATTTCATTTTAAAATCCAGTATTTTTCTTTCTTTCTGCGTGTGTATGTAGAACTAAAATTGGAGTCTATTAGTAAACATTTGCAATTATATATATATATATATATATATATATATATATATATATATAACGTACAATATTTCGTATTTAATCAGGTGTGAGCAATGATGTGGTTTTGGAAATGATGGAACCGAAAAGGAAAATAATACCGAGCAACAGGAAGAGTCAGCTGAATTCCTGCAACAAGCAATTGGAAAAGAGGGCTTGGACAAACCTGATACTAACAGGCCAGATAGAGGTAAAAAGAAACAGGGGAAAGCAGCGGATAACATATTTGAAGGACCTAATCAATTGGATGATGGAAGGAGGGTTGCATGGTTTAACAGGAGAAGGCGTGATAAGAGCCACCAGGGATAGGGAGACGTGGAAAGCCATTATCGCCTACATCCTGAATGAACAAGGCACATAGAAGAAGAAGAAGAAATTCCGGTAGACGAACTCAAAAGTACCCAATGTCAAATTTATTTATTTAATTTAACAGATTAATATAATTTAGAAAAAAATTTCGATACTCTACAATTTCATGGAATTGTAGAATATCTAAATATATATATATATATATATATATGTGTGTGTGTGTGTGTGTGTGTGTGTGTTTGTTTGTGTGTATGTGTGTGTGTGGAAACACACGTTCGTTTCTTTATAATTTTATAATTTTACTTATTTAAATTTAATTATTATTTAATGGATAATTTTAAATTATTTAATAATTTAGCACACTAAGGATACGCTCTGTTTTTTATTGCGATCTTGTACTGGAGACACACTGACAAAAAATATCGTGAAATATTTTGTAATATCATATAAAAACTCTGCTTGCCTCTACCTTTTTAGGTTTTAGGTTGTCCCAAAAGTACGTAAGCACTTGCGAAATGGGTCTTTCTGGTCAAGCACAATCAATACAAGCGATGGGTTCAGAAAGGGCAAGAGACACCATCTGTTCCAAAAAAAAATCGATTTGGCAAGAAAGTCATGTTGTGCGTTTGGTGGAACTTTGAAGGAATCGTGTATTTTGAGTTGGTTCCGAATGGTCGTGCCATCAGTGCCGGACTTTACTGTCAGCAACTTGAGCGGGTCTACGAAGAGTTGAAGCAAATGTACCCGGCTCTGCTCAACTGAAAGCGCGCTTTGATGCAGCAGGACAATGCCAATCCACACATTGCCAGGAAGACTAAAGACAAGTTTGAAGAGCGTTGAAGTTCGGCCACATTCGAACTTACAGTCCTGACTGTGCTCCATCAGATTACGGCCTTTTCCGCTTAATGCAACACTTTCTGAAGGGCCGCTAATTCGACTCGTTTGATGAAGTCGAGGAAGTGTGTCAAGAATTCTTTGATTCGAAGTCGGCTGAATGGTAATGACCAGATCCGAAAGCTTGCAGATAAATGGTAGAAAGTATTGGAAAATGATGGTCTTTATTTTGAGCAATAATTTTTGTTATTTTTGCGAGTAAAATTTCATTTTTTGCAAATGTTTTCTGGTAACCTTAGATTACTTGGCGAGTAAAATTTCAATTTTTTGCTAGTGTTTACGAACTTTTGGAGCAGCCTAATATTTTCTTATTTCATACGACCATTTCTCCCTGCGTATTCCTCATGAATAATAGATTAAGTGAAAAAAGGGAACAAGAAACAGTTTAACGGCACCTGCGAATATCTATTGAATAATTTACATTTACATTTGGATTGTGTGCAAAGACATATAAAAAACGCTACTTGGTTTAATTCAGAAAGAAAGAAAACAATCAAACAAAGAAGGGATCAATGTTTTAATTCAGTGTCAGTAAAATCGAAAAATTTGTCAATCCACCCATGTCTATTGAACAGGTTAAGAGGCTCATCCCTTGTTCCCTGTTTAGGATGTGGTTTCCGGCTTTCTCTTTTCCAATCTTCTCACTTTGTTTTTTTTTCAATTGGAGTAGATAGATCTATCTATCGCCCAGTTCATACTCCACCCATGTCTATTGAACAGGTTAAGAGGCTCATCCCTTGTTTCCTGCTTAGGATGTGGTTGCCGGCTTTCTCTTTTCCAATCTTCTCACTTTGGTTTTTTTTTTCAATTGGAGTAGATAGATCTATCTATCGCCCCCGGTTCACACTCCACCCATGTCTATTGAACAGGTTAAGAGGCTCATCCCTTGTTCCCTGTTTAGGATGTGGTTTCCGGCTTTCTCTTTTCCAATCTTTTCACTCCTATGTAGCCCCCTGCACATCAGTGGCATTACCGCCTTGCTCGGGGTGATACAATTAAAAACAATTTAAAATCTTTTTATCTCGACCCACTTCTTAAAATAATGACCAACATTCATATTTAATTGTTATTGCATTATTTTTTTAAAATTGTTAAAAGCAAATAATTAACGATGCAAAATGGGATTTTCTACGGATATTTTATTGTTGCAGAACACTCCAATAGCATATTCAATCATTAACTTAAGAATTACTATTCATCAGAAAAATCCAGCCCTCATTTCATTCGCTAGTTATTTAGTTAGTTTACACGACTGTTACGCCTTGCCATTTCCGTTGGTCTTGTTGTCAAGAAATCAAGTCGTGACAACTACAAAAGAAGATAATTGTAATTATGATATAAAGCGCTCATTTGAAATCTTTTTTATTCCGTTGAGTTAGGAGATCTGAAAACGGTTAATTTAAATGAAAAACGGCAAAACTGCGGGATTTCCCGAGGCACAGCTAGTTATTATTATTATTATTATTATTATTATTATTATTATTATAAAATAACTGATCGCATTGTACCAGCGACTTGCGTAGGGACCAGCTGATCCATCGTTTCACGTTCAAACATCGGTTCTCCTAAAATCATCAAAGTTAATCAACGTTGAGCTTGCTCAATTATCTAGGTGAGTTCTTTCTTAATATCTTATACCCACTGGCTTATCACAGGAGAAACGCAAACTGAAGATGAGTGCGTTTGTTTCTTTAGCGGCATGTAGTTCATTTCATGACGATAATTTATTTTCTTATGAGAATTAGTAATATCACTAACAAAAAGTGTATTTCTTATATTGTTTATATTTTTTATAACAAACATGTGTTTTAGTCATTGCTCTTAATTTTATTATTACAAAAATGTATTGCATGTAGTTTTTAAAAATGTTTGTTATAAAAAATGAATAGCTGGTAATTTGTTTATTTTATGTTATGTTCATGTTATAAAAATGAATTGCCGGGGAATTTTTCATTTTTTTGTTATAAAAAGCTGATATTTTTTTTATTTTTTGTTATAAAAATGAATTTCTGATAATTCTTTTTCATTTTTTTTTGTCATAAAAATGAATTTCTGGTAATCTTTTTATTTTTTGTATTAAAAAGAAATTATTGGTAATTTTCTTTCATTTTTTGTAATAAAAATAAATTGCCGGGATTTATTTTCCTTTTTTGTTTTAAAAACTTATTTTTTTTTTTTAATCATCTCACCCAAGCAAGGCATTCCACTGCCACTATTGCGCATGGGGCTACATAGTGGAAGGTAAAGAGGAGTGGATAGACATAGGGAATGTCAGGAGAAAGGTGACAGATGAGTAATTATAATTTCTGATAATTATAATCTTTTCGTCTCATGAAAATGAATTGCTGGTATTTTCTTTTTATTTTTGTGTCATAAAAACAAATTTCTGGTAATTTTTTCATTTTTTGTATTAAAAAATAATTGTTGGTAATTGTTTTTCATTTTTTGAAATATACATAATTTGCTGGGATCTATTTTGCTTTCTGTTTAAAAATTTATTTCTGATAATTATATTCATTTCTTGTCATGAAAATGAGTTGATGGTAATTTTTGTTTTTCATTTTTTGTCATAAAAATACATTTCTGTTAATTTTTTCATTTTTTGTATTAAAACGAAATATTTTTGGTATTTTTTTCTTTTTTTGTAATAAATTGAAATTGCTGGAAATATTTTCCTTTTTTTGTTTTAAAATTTATTTCTGATAATTATATTCATTTCTTTTAATGAAAATGAACTGCAGGTAATTTTTTTCATTTGTTGTTTTAAAAATGTACTCCTGGTTAGTTTTTGGACTTTTTGTTATAAAAATCAATTGTTGTTAATTTTTTTAAAAACATTTTTACATAAATATTATACTGGTAATTCATTTAACCGTTTCGTACAAAAGATTTTTCTGGTAATTTTTTATTTTTCGTTACAAAAATGTATTGCTGGTAATTATTTTTTATTTCTTAGCATAGGAATGTATGGCTGTTATTTTTTATTTTTATTATTTAGTTATTGTTACAACTGTTCTTATTTTTTTTACAAAATTGTATTGCTGGCATTTATTGTTACAAATATGTATTCTTGGTAATTTTTTCCTTTTTTGGTAAATCTATGTTGCTGGTAATTGTTTTTTTTCGTAGAAAAATGTGTGACTGATATTATTTATCTAATTCTTTTTCCGACATATATCTTCCTGGTATTGTCATATTTTTTATTACAAAAATGTGTTGAAGGTATTTTCTTTTTCTTTTTTATTACAAATATGTATTACTGGTAAACTTTTAAATTTGTTACAAGAATATATTGCTGGTAAATTTTTAAAATTTTTGTTGCACAAATGTATTGCTGGTAATGTTTATAAAACTCTTACAAAAATAGGATAGATCAATGAGAGATGTCGGGATTGGGTTCTGTTTGATATACCCCTGTACCTTTTATATGGTTAAATATGGTAATAGTAAATGTTCTAAAATTGCAGAACGATAATGAATGTCTGTTTTTAGCAACTAATCAAGAATTGATCAGTCCTCTTTTTTTAAACATGGTGAAGTTCAATAACGTTTGCGCGGACTTGCTGTGAATTACGTGTTTCCCACCCTGCAACCTTTTTTTTCCACAAACACAAAGTCACAAACATATTGTTATTTTATTATTATTTCAGTGTTCCCAAAAGGTACTTTCTTTAGTTCCACTCGTTCAGACATTTACAGTTAGGTCATACCTCACTACTTCCAAGGAGTCGTATCAATCTCGTTTTCCCCGTATCCTAAAAGTACGAAAAATATTAACCTTAGATAGCTTTTCTACAAAAACTTTAATTTCATCGAACAAAATCCCACATGTGTACTTCCCAAACTTTTAATATTTACCTCTTAAAATTCAATTGATATTTTGTAAATCAATACCTCCTGTACGAATCCTAAACAAATATTCAGGCAAACTTGGACAAATGACCTTGCAATAAGACAGAGTGTCAAAAGCTAATTTTCTCCATGAAAACTCTTTAAAATATCATTATTCTTCGGCAATGCTTATGGTTTTAACATTTGTTTCACTATTTATGTCTTATATTAATTATTGGAATGGTTGGCAGAACCAGTTAACTGCCAATTGATTCAAACTTTATAAAATGGTAAATAATAAGGGATTCCATACTGTTTCGTCACATTTTTTAATAAACTGATAAATGTTTATAAATTTATGAACAAAAAATGTTTCATGTTGTAGTGAACAAGAAATTAAGAATTAAAGTCGGCCTTTTTCTTTCCTTTTACAAAAATTCAAAATCACAATGTGAAATTCTCGTTTTTCCCAAATAGAAAAAGGATTGACCATGTGCTTAAAGAAAAAAAGTCGAAACCAGGTTTCGCAAGTAGGTGTTAAATTGATTTTTAACCAATGGAAGCGATTTGCAAGACCAAAAGGGACTTTGTGATCTAGTGTAGAAGAAATCTAGATTACATTAAAAGGACTTGATCAGCGTCAGTCACAGTCAGATGGAAGCAGCGAGAAAGACAAAACTAAAATGTAACTTCAACTTCAAATCGACCCAAAGATAAGGTCAGGTCGCACCTTGTTCTCTTTCTCCTTCCTTCCCGTGTACTGATTCCTTTTACTTCTTCTCCATCCAAAGGCATTCCTACCAAACAAACACATATATACATACGTATGCATATACTCCTTCAACAATTACTACTATGAACATTTTCTACAAATCTTGATACCTATAACTTTATCATTGAACACGAAATCTATCCTTAATTTCTTAAAAATGTTTATAATTGTACATTAACTTCTACAACTTATGTTAGTCTTTCCTTTTAATAAATTTCTCTTTTAACAAGAAAAATGTATATTTTATTCTTACACTATTCACTTTTCTACACTAATTCATCCATTCCGACCGACTGTAAGGATTTCGATTATGTATGACACAAGGCCGAATCAAAGAAGCATTAACCATCTCCCTACGGCTTCAACGTTTATTTCTTTATAAATTGTTAAGTGATAAACAGCCCTAGATTAGTTTTAATTGTATTTGTTTTTAGAATGTTGTAAATATGAAATTATTCTTTAAAATAAAAATCTAATATATATTTTACGAGAAAATTCTTGAAAACAAAATATCGATAAATTCACTTTCATCGTATGTTTAGTTCTGTAAACATTACAGTTCTAATAATCAAATTTTCAAACAATAAACGTTACCGAGAAGTGAAGGTAGTTGAAATAATATCGGTGTCGTGAGAAAAAACGTCCTTTTGAAATTACGTCCGTCTTATTTCGGATACTTTTGTTCATCCTTGACTTTTGTACATACGAGATGATTTCTTAGAATGTAAAACAAATAGAATTCATATTCTGGAATGCGTAATCGATAGTAATATATGAAAAATAAGGACGTTATGAATTTCTACTTTTTTTTAATTTTGAAGAAATGAGACAACAAAGAGACAATCACAAACAAAGAAATATACCATATTACAGAACACGTCATGTGAGAATTGTCAACACTAGCAACAGCTAAAATTTCATTTGAAGTTTCCATTTAAAATATTAATTAATATTTTTTTGTTTCATTTCTTTAAACAGAGTTACTTTATGTTTCAAATATATATGCTTTTCTACTTTATAATATCAATTAATAAGAATAATTGCTTATTTTCTTAAAACAAGGTTATTTTATCTTTCAAATGTGTTCCATGGGAAGCTCCTACTTAAAATATTTATTAATAAAAATTGATTTCCTTTAAAGTTTAAACTGATTTACTTTGTCTTTCAAATTATTGCATTTCATATGATTCTTGTACAGTAATTTAAAATATTAATTAATAAAAAAATTAATTGCATTTCTTCTTCAAAAGAGATTTATTTTGTCTATTTCAAATAATAACTATTTTAGTTAATGTACTATGCGGCCCTAAAGATTGTGAATTTTTTAATATGGGTCTTCCACGGAAAAGTTTAGCTTACCTCTGAGCTAAGTGAATCAATTCCATATATCCTTCTAATCCTCATAATCTTAATTCCTACAACCTCTTCTTTCAGTCATATGACACGCTTTATTAATCATTACTAGTTTAGTAGTAAAAAAAACTGACTTGACTGACTCTTTGGCCTTTTACAGTATTCAAATTAATTTATCTGATAGTGATATTGTCCAGGGACATCACTGCTTTCGTTCCAAGAGAAGTCCAGACTAGTATGTCTGGTACAATAGCAACTGGTAATTACTTTGTCAAACCACTCTCCAATAATTATGTGATCAGATCTAGCTATTCACTTTAAAGCTAGAACCTCTATAGAATGCGAAAGTATCTCCGCGTCCATGTTGGTGACAAAATATTATCAGCCTTCATCTCCATTCTCACCGACGAAACGTCATAAGCCTCTTACGGCTCTATCAAGTAGACATTGACATTAAAGCTACAAATCCTATAGAATCCAAAAGCATCTACGCATCTTTGTGGATGGCAAAATATTTCTACCCTCAGCCGCTCTGTCACAGGTGAAATGTCGTAAATCTTTCTGCTCTGTTGCTATTTCCGCAGATGTAATTGATAGGTACATCGGCGTCAGCCAAATTTGACAGAATTACAAGGATGTGGTTGACAGAAATATCCGGCTGTAGTTAAAAGTCAACAAAAGACAAGGATGCGGTTGACAGATATATCCGGCCGTAGATAATGTCAACAAAGTGCAACGAAAAAATATAAGTGACAACCAGATTGAAAGGCAAAGGACCGCCGGGTGTGGTTGACAGATGCATCCTTTCATAGATAAAGTCAACAATGCAACAATCCGAAAATAAAAAATGCGCGTTCAAAGAAGAGTGGCTATGTGGGTAGCATGGGAGTTATAAGCTTATATAAATTTTAAAATTATTGGTTAAAGAACAGAGACTGGCTAACGACTTCCGACATCTCTTTCTTATGTGCGAACTCTCTCCTGCTACTTTCCTGTTCTACACAACATTCACCGTCGAAGAATAGAAATATAAGATTGTATTTCTATTGTTATGGGGAAACACACCTAATCCTTAGATAAAGGACTCTCTCCCCTATACTAATAACAGTTAACAGGAAGTTAGCTCAAGAAGTACTTGGGGAGTTCTTAGGGGTTCTTAGAAGTTCTAGAGAGTTCTTTAGAGTTCTACTTGAGTTTAGTAGAACTATTATTAAGTTCCGATTTGGACATAGTTGGGCTAAGCCAGTTGATATTAATAAGCAGTTAGCCGAATATTAAGGAGTCAGCTTACAGTGGAAGATTACCAAGTTCCTAACATTTTGGGTGCGTTATGTCAATTAGTTACCGACATATCATTCACTGCGAAAACTACTCCACAACATTTATATAGACGGGTTCCTCATTGTTTGTCAAGTTCAATTGAAAATTTATAGCACTCAGATGAACTGCATTCCTTAGTTCTATCTCTTCTAACTGAAACTCGCCGTAGTACTCATATTTTCGTAAACTAACCCCATTTCATTTGTGTTTCAATGTTGAGAAGTAAACACCAGGCTTGCCTCCCAGAGAGTAAAACACTCCGCCTCCTTGGTCTGACACTTTCAGCGGACCTCAAATGGTATGACTATATCGAATCCATTGCTAAATCCGCTGCTATGAAAGTCGGTTCTCTGTGCAGGGCCCGGAGGTTTTTTTCCGTCTGAATCTATCCTGCACATTTATAAATCTACCATCCGCCCGTGCATTGAATACTGTTGCCATATCTGGTCGGGTGCCCCTGCTGTTCTCCTTGGGCTTCTCGATAAGGTTCAGAGGAGGGTCTGTAATGTGATAGATACCGACCTGGCAGACCGCCTGCAATCTCTCTCCCACCGGCGCGACGTGGCTTCCCTGTGTCTCTTCTATAAATACTTTTACGGTTTCTGCTCCGATGAACTTAGATCACTGGTGCCCCCTAAATACGAATTTGCACGAGATACTAGATTAGCAACTAGATCCCACCTTTTACAGTGAAACCGATAAAATGCAACCTCAACTTCTACTCCAACAGTTCCTTTCCTCGCACTTCCCGACTGTGGAATTCCCTTCCACACGATTGCTTCCCCGACGGCTACAATCTCCAGGAGTTTAAATGTAAGGTCAATAGACACCTCCTAACACACTAACCTGCTCCCATTCTATCAAACACTCTTCCCATCTGCCCAACCCTCATCATCGGTATCCTTACCCATCTGTCACCTTCCTCCTGATATTCCCTATGTCTAACTACTCCTTCTCTTTACCTTCCCCTATGTAGTCCCATGCGCAATAGTGGCAGTGGAATGCCTTGCTTGGGGTGAAAGGATTAAAAAAAATGCCACTTAGCAGTTCTTTTCCGCGGACCACTGGTTTGTAGAACGGACTCCCAAGAAGATTTCTTCTTGATCACTACAATCCTAACCCATTCAAGGTTAGAGTTAACCGTTATTATCCCAACATATTCGCATAAATTTTACCTTTTATTCTAAACCTTTACCATGAGTGGTTCCTAACCCTTGTACAGGGTGGACCTCACGCTAAAAAAATATTTTACCGCTACCTTTTTATGTTTAATTCACAGACATCATTTTTTCTCCTTGGGTGTCATCAATTTCTAAGGACAGATCTGTACGACTTTCAGAATGATGCGAATCATTTATTCTCTTATTTTCAAAATTCCAAATATTGTGACAGGAAGGAATTAAATTTTGTCAAGAAATTTTTTCCCGCCAATTTCGGGATTTCTTTTCTTTTTACGCCTTATGTTTCAAAAGTTATCCATCTCTGTTTATTGCAGGTGTTGGTATCGTTTTAGAATTATTTTGATTAATTTATGTCCTTCTTTTTGGGTCTGTCTTTTAGTTTTCTTTCATTTCTCGAATATTCTTTCTGTTTGTCCCTCACGTTCTTCTATTTCCGGCTCACATTTATTTTTGTCATTAATTTTTCAGGCTTTCCAAGAATTCATTCTTTTTTCTGCGTTCAGTTTTCCTGTCTCTTGCCATTTTTTCTTTTGAAGTATAATGCCTGGTTCGCTGGGCAAAAAATGAGCAACGTATATAAAAAAATATAAACTTATACCTTTATTTTTAATTAAATAAGCATTATTTATCTTCTTCTTCTTCTTCTTCTTCTTCTTCTTCTTCTTCTTCTTCTTCTTCTTCTTCTTCTATAACCCTATAATAATTGTGTTTGCTCTATTTTTCGTTATTTTTTTAGTCCTCACAACTGCCAATACTTCCTAAATAAATATCGCAGAGATAGTGTGCTATTCCGTTTTGATTGGGTGGAAAAACAAAGGATATATCAGTGACCCTACTTGTATTTAGTTAGAAATGAATGGAAAAGAAAGAAATGAGGAAAGAAATGAGGAAAGAAAAGGGAAATAGAAATGTTTAACGGCTGTTTAAGTGAAATCTCCAGTTTTAAATTATTTTCATTTGTATACCCTTCTTAAAAATAAGGACTAACATTCATTTTTATGTTTTTTAGTGTAATATTTTGTTCAACGCTGTTAAGTTCAAATATTTAACGTTGTAATAAGTGTTTTCTACGTATATGTTATTAGCAAAGAAACTCGACAAATGTTTATTCAGTTAAGTTAAGAATTCTGACTCATTAGAAAATTCAAAATTAAACATTCTAATAGGCATTTATTAACCCTCTAGGGCCATTCGTATCATATTAGTGGGGGATCTGTTTATTACTTCATAACAATATAGAACTGATCCCCCACTTTATGACAAGTAGAAGCCTTAATCATATTATATTATTAACCCTCTAGGGCCATTCGTATCATATTTGATACAGTATAAAAACAAGCCTTGAAAGAAATATTTTCCTGAAAAATTTTTTAAGAGAAATATTTTATAAATTTCAGATGAAAGCAGTACTGACTGCTCAGTCAATGAATACCAAATGTTTCCTTATAGGGAAATACCAAATGTTTCCTTATAGGGAAATACTGTATCAAATATGATACGAATGGCCCTAGAGGGTTAAAAATGCTAAACAGTTTACAGAATGTAAAACAAAAATTAACAAACTATGTAATTTCTTCACATGTAAAAAAAAATAATTTGAATTTCGTAACATTTTTAAATAAATATTACTATCGAATATACACTCAAGATTACGAATTTTATTTATTTCTTTCTTTTTTTGCATTGTAAAAAATCATCGCGTCAATGCATATTTTATTTTAGCTGCCGTTTAAGTTCACGATGAATTGATCTCAGAAAACATATAAACATTCTTCAATGAGAATATATCCTATTAGCACAAGAGTCTCCAAGACAACTATTTCCTACATAAGGAAAATTGTTAACGAATATGGAACTTCAATTTCTTCTTTGCAATGAATTTTAAAATTGCCAAGAGATACAAAAAATTAAAAGAACATAACCCATTTCTTTATTTATTTTAAAATCTTTTCATTCGAAGCAACGCTTTAGTACTACTAAGACGCAACTAATTACTGGGAGTGAAAGAGAATAAGTTTTTAAGGAAACAGACAAAACACAGAAACTAAAACCCTCTTACCATCAAAGATGAAGGAAAACATTGAAACAACTGAAATGTGGTTCTACAGAAGGATGCTGCGAATATCATGGATTGAACATGCGAGCAATGATGAGGTTTTGGAAATGATGGAAACAAAAAGGAAATTAATATTGAGCATCAAAAAGAGACAGCTGAAGTTCCTGGGACACGTAATGAGGAAGGAGGGATTAGAGAACCTGATACTAACAGGACAGATAGAGGAAGAAAGAGACAGGGGAAAAGCAACGGATAACATATTTGATGGAACTAATCAGGTGGATGACGGAACGAGGATTGCATGGTATAACAGGAGAAGGTGTGCTCAGAACCACCAGGGATAGGGAAACGTGGAAAGCCATGATCGCCTACGTCCTGAAAGGACAGGGCACATTGAAGAAGAAGAACCCTCTGCACACTAGTGTCGGTCCCGCCTTGCTTGAGATATAATGATAAAAAAATACAATCATATTTACCAATCTACTACACTTTCATTATGAATGAAGAGAGAAACAAATTTTGCTGAGATTAGGATTAATGAAAGAAATATTGCTGACATATTAAATAACTTTTGTAAATAATTCTTATCAACAACTATATCGTTTGTTTTTTTTTTGTTTGTTTGTTTGTTATAAATTGTTATTTCTTTTACATTTTCTCAGTCCAGTTGTCGTTAATCTCGAGTATCATATACAATATTTACTTACCGATCCTGACCTACCATTTACTCACATTTCCCCGACGTGACGTGGTTTCCCTCTGTCTTTTTTACAAATATTTTCCTGACAAATGCTCTGATGAGCTTTTTCCACTTGGTACCCCATCTACGTAAATTTAAGCGTGCTATTAGATCAACATCTAGATTTCACTCTTTTAACATTGAAATAATTAAATGTAACTCACACTTCTACTCAAACAGTTACTTTTCTCGCACTTCCCAGCCGTAGAAGTCCTTTCTGTTTACTTGCTTCCTTGATAGCCACAATCTTCAAAAATGTAACATCAATTGCCATCTTCTATCTTTCTGATTCCTGTTCATCTTTTATCCTTTCTTCAATAACCCACTGTACCCAGTATTTTCTCTCAGTGTAACCCTCAGTGCACTAATGGTGGCCCTGCTTCGCTTGCGGGTGAAATACTTTTAAAGGAAAGGTGCGCCTATGCCTCTAAATGACAAAGACAACGTCACATCGAAGCAAATCCTTTCTTAGATTAATAACATTGAGATTCCTCTACTCTGAAGAATAACACCATTTTACTACAATTTAAATCTTCATAATTATATTCTTCAATACGGAAGTGAATGCTAGACAATATCATCAAAGATGAAGGAAAAGTTTGAAGCAGAGAAAATGTGGTTTTAAAGAAGTATTCAGCGGATATCATGGACCGAACATGTGAGCAATGACGAGGTTTGAAAAGAATGGCATTGAAAATAAAACTACTAGTGAGCATCAAGAAGAGACAACTGAAGCTCCTGGGACATCCAATAAGGAAGGAGGGCTTGGGGAACCTTATACTGACAGGCCAGATAGAAGGCAAAAGAGACAGAGGAAGGCAGCGGATAACATATTTGAAGGACCCGATCAGATGGATGACGGAACGGGGTTGTGTGGAGTAACAGGAGAAAACATATTAAGAGCCACCAGGGATAGGGAGACGTGGAAAGCCATGATTGCCTACATCCTGAAAGGATAGGGCACATAGAAGAAGAATTATATCAGGGACCATATTTCATGGACTCTGCAACAATCCTTGTTGCAAAGATCGGATTTGTTAAAGGGATTACATATAAGTATATTAAACGCTAATTAAGATACACTTCCCTTAATTGTTGATTGTTCTACTTTCAAATAATTATATTTATATCAATTTACCGATTTGTTGTGTGTATGTCTAATGTTGAGGCAGGACAAACAGCACATTGTAGCGTGATTTGTGCTAGAATATCAATAACTTTTTCTTATATTAAGAATAAATTGTTTTCTCCTGAAATGTGCAATTTACTTGATGCTTTATTATTTTCCTTTCTCCAGAAACATGCAATTACCCAAGGGCGGTACTTTCAGTTATATTAAATGCTGCTTGCAAAATAATTCCCCTTATGTATTTAACTATTTGAAGATAATTTCTGTCAAAAATGAAATGACTCAACATCGAGTTGTCGATTTCGGGGTTTAAATATGTTATTAATAGTGAAACAAGCGTAATCATCTGAAATTAGATGAGACTTCATATGATAAATTACGTATTTAAGAAAAAGGTATTTAGCCATAAGCGAGTCATAATAGTCTCATCTTCGGGAAGAAATCAAATTGTCTACGGAGTAACTTGGAAGGAAATATACGGTTTTCTTCTGTTGTTTATTCGTTTCTCCCGTCGTTGCTCGGAGCCCGATATCTCACGATAATACTTTAATAATGGATAACGGTTGACGTCACAGTGAAGGGAGGCACGCAAGCGCTGCGTATTCCATCATGCTTAGAAGTAGTGGTAAGCACCCCGGTGGGAAGTGGGCCGTTGCTTGAAATTTGCGTAACTATTCATTGACAGGTGCATTTAACTAATCATTTTATAACTCGTTTCGATTGCGCGGTCTTCATTATTGACGAATCTTATCGCCATTAGCCACTTTTTTCATCACTTTACTAAATAAAACAGAATACCTCTCAAGGGAAGACAGACAGCATAATAGAATACTCGACACGAAGCTACATTTATGTATAAGTTAATGCTAGAGATGATTCAGAGGCAAAGACAAGATTATGCGTTAATTACACAAATACAAACATACCTTATACTGATTGCAAGCTTTGTGTGTGTGTGTGTCTGTGTGTGTGTATCCTTACCTATAGCTTACAGAACGCAACGTCCACCCTCCTATCGAGCGTTCGTCAAATCATGTTTAATAACCTTTAGTTAAAATGCTTTCACGATCAAGAGTTTAAAAACGAGTTTCCTGTACTCAACATAAATTCACTCCAACACACTGAAGACCTCAAGTTAGTCTTGCCCTGCCTGATTTCGATCTTAGGCCCCAGGCATTCAGGTTTTTCAACCAGAGAGACATTATCAGACCGAGTAGTTTTGAACCTCTGCAATGGACAAGGCTAGGATGAGGACTCCGAGGGACTGTCTCATTGATCCTTGACCCATACCATTCATATGATGCCATTAGGAGTCAGGCCACCAATGTCTAAGGAAAACGTTAATTTTAGTTGTCTATACAGGATGTGCTTTGTGGTACAGATGATATCGGAACGAGGTATCGGGGAGCTGTGTTCGAATGCCAATTGAATTCCTTGCATTCACTTACGAGCAAATATCCTTGGGTATGATATTAATTCGTCTTTTCCCTCCAGTTATGGGTTAAATAACAGGACAGATTGGGTTCTATAGCCTTGGCTGGCAAACAATCTACAGCAGAAAGTAATGGCAACCTATTGTGGGAAAATCTTCTTAGTTATTTTTTTTAGGTTAGGGGGACACCCTATACATTGGGGACTTTTATGAGTAATCAAGAAACCGTGCTACATCAGATACAGATGAGTTTTATGGGATTTTCTAAAAGTATTTACTCTTATTTATTTTACCCATGTTTACTGCTACTATTATCATTAGAATAATGGGAATTATAGTAAAACAAATGTGTTTCCATGTTTAATTTGTTTGAATCATTTCATACCAAGCAAGGCAATTAAGCCACTAATGCACAATGATTACTGAGTGAGAAGAATATCAAAAAGAAAAACATTACTAAGGAGGGAGAACAATAAAATAACAGGAATAAAGAAAACAGTAGATAGCAACTGGTTTTAAATGTTTGAAGCTGAAATTTGTCCGGAAGAAATTCTACCAGTAAGAAGTGCTGGAAAGTAACAGTTTGCAAGGAAATTACGATTGTAATGAGTCATTTCAACTGTAACATGATGAGACATTAGTGGCAAATTTATAAAGTCTAATTAACACAGAGCAAAAATTCTTCATAGCAAATACTATGAATAATATTTTGAGAAAAGGTGCAGGGAAGATACATTAGAGCGGTGGGAATCTGACTGAACCTGAGATGCCAGGAAAAAACTAATAGTATAGCACATTCTTCTTCGGATTTTATAAAGAATATCTAAATATATAACAGAAGCACAAGACCCGATTTGACAGTATTATTCGAAGCCTGGAAAAATCTATCTATCTATCTATCTATCTATCTATCTATCTATCTATCTATCTATCTATCTATATAATCTGTTTTATATATAGACAGATAGGCAGACAGACCTGTTTCGCTGTATCACAGCTCATCAGTACAATTAGACATCCGATTGCTTTTTACCCAGTATTGAAACCCGACCGAATGGGCGTCAGTCGACGATTCTACCTCTGAGCTATTGGCGTTCGATAGGAGGCAGACTTTTTAGCGTCTGTGTTATCATTATACACGCCCAATAGCCAGAGTGTTCTAACTAATTACTGAATGACCGATGCGATACGTACCATATATATATGTATATATATATATATATATATATATATATATATATATATATATATATATATATTGGGTATGTATGGATGAAATAATATTCCTTGTCCAAAGAAACATTTTTCTTAAAAAAGTGATCAATACAAAGTAGAGCTAATAATATTTATTCAGAAATTATAACATGAATATTTTATAATATCACTACTAAACTAACCTTTAACACCCTTCAACTTGAAATAAACAGCATCACTTGATAAGACACAAGAAGTGTCGAAACAAAATAACTACTTTTGTAGTGATATAACATATTCATGTTATAATTTCTGAATATGGCTTCTGCTCCGATGAGCTTAGATCACTGGTGCCGCCTAAGCACGAATTTACACGAGATACTAGATTAGCAACTAGGTCCCACCCTTTTACAATTAAACAAATAAGATGTAACCGTAAATTCTACTCCAACATCTTCTTTTCTCGCGCTTCCCGCCTGTGGAACTCCCTTCCACAAGTCTGCTTTCCCGACAGCTACAATCTCCAGGTGTTTAAATGTAGGGTCAATAGACACCTCCTATCACACTAACTCCCAATTATTCTCAGAACAGTCTCATTTATCCATCCCGCATTCTCGGTACCCCTACCCGCCTATCACCCACCCTCTGACATTTCCTATATTTAATAATCCTTTCTCCACTCCATGTAGCCCCCTGCGCAGTAGTGGCAGTGACATGCCTTGCTCGGGGTGAAACGCTTATAAATATATATATATATATATATATATATATATATGTGTGTGTGTGTGTGTGTGTGTGTGTGTAAAACAGATTCTAGCTAGAAGAATTGTTTCGCACGACACAGGACTAACTTTTCTAACACCAGACCTAGTAACGGATTCAATATAATTTCTGCATTTCAAGTCAGCAAGAAACATTAACCCAACCAAGTTTTTTAGTGTAAAATGAAAAAACATTTGCAGATGCTTCTAGCCTGATAATTCATAAATCATCTGCCTGATGTTAGATGACGAGCTATTAATGCGATAGCACACGAGTGACAGTGTCAAATAGACATCTTTTTCCTAAGTGCAGTTTCATTTTCTTATGTAGTATTACAAGCGCACCCATTACTACGCTTCATTGCTACTCCAGCTCCCTAGCAAGATCCTGGTATTTTTTTACTGCTTTCAATTTCTTATGAGTTTATTCTTGTATCGTATGGGATAGCAAACTTAATAATTTGACACTTGCTATTCTCCTAGACCATTAAGGTCGGGTCTACAGTAGCGAGCATAAAGATCGGAACGATGTTAAGAAAAAGTCTAAATATGAAATAACATTCTTATTTTAAAGCTTCAAAGAACGGTTTATCAATGAAAAAAGGATATAAAAGTAAATTATATAATTCCAAAATATAAAGTTCAATAAACTTATTTTGATAAAGTTATAAGAATAATTATATAAGATTCAAAAACATGAGAACGATTAAATAAATCCATAAAACTTGATAATTATTTTGCATCACTGACCATTTTCTTAATGTAAGAATACAAAATCGATATTTTACTAAATTTCACCGGCTCTTGCATTGTAAACATGGCGAAAAAATCTGTGAAGTCATTGATACTTAGAAAACTGATAGTCAAGTTGCGTAATGAAGATAAACTCATGATTTAGGATATTTTAAAGAGTGTGGGGAATTTTAAAAGTGTTATTCATATTATTTTAAGAAAACTTGAGGACACTGGGTCATGTTAAGTCAAGAAACCATCTGGCAGACTTAGGAAAACTACTGTAAGGGAAGACAGATGAATTGATAAAGAATAAAAAAGAGCAAATGCTAAACTTGGCATTAAAATATCAAGGCACACCATTTCCCGAAGACTTAATGAAATAAATCTGAACAGTCTTGTAGACTATACAAAGACTTACATTTCTAAACAGGAATCAAATGAGCCGATTGAAATTTGCCAGTGAACGTCTCATATGGGCAGAGCAACAGTGAGATTGTGTTTATTTCAGTGATGAGTCAAACTTCAACCTGTTCGTTTATGACGGGAGAAGGTCCGTTGGACGCAGTCCTAAGGAACAATATTTGCCTCAGTGCACTAAAAGCAGCGTTAAACTTGGAGGAGGAAGTGTGATGGTGTTTAGCATGATTTCAATTGATGACACGAGAACGATTGTCGCCTGGCGTGAAGAGATAAATCTAAAAGAATAATAAAATATCCAACGGGATTGTGCATTTAAAGATAAAATGAAACAAAAAACCTGAAAAGAGTGCCTCAGGTGAGTTTGAATGATAACCAAAACTGTATAAAAAAAAATAAACACACCCATTAAAACTTCGCCTATGAAAGTTGCATATTATAGTTTTAACATAATAATCAAGAATCTAAATTAACTCTAGAAATAGGAAAGTTTTGTAATTTGCTTGAAGCATTGTGTATATTAAGTGTATGGTTGGGTCTTGAAGGCTATCACAATTCGTTTAGTAAAAGAAAACTGAAACTGAAGGGTTTATTCTTGTTGCACAAGACGAGTGCCTGCTTACACGTAGATTACCCCGCAATAGGTTTCCCTTACTTTCTGAGATAGACTGATTGCCAGCCAAGGCTATAGAACCCAGTTTGCCCTATTATCTAATCCATAACTTGCATTATAATGAGTTACGTGCCATACGTGATACAGGATTTGGATGATCATGTATCTAAAGTGACATGTCTAACTGGGCAAAAGATTACACCGCAGTAGGTTTCCCTTACTTTCTGAGATAGACTGATTGCCAGCCAAGGCTATAGAACCCAGTTTGCCCTATTATCTAATCCATAACTGGAGTGAAGAGATGGATTAATACCTTTCCCATGGGTATTTGTGCATAAGTGAATGCAAGGAATTCAACTGAGATTAGAACTCGGCACTCCGATTTGTCGTTCCGAGTCGATATCCACTGCACCACAACGCACGTCCTCACCATAACGCACATGTATGATAGTAGTAACCTGAAATGTAGGTCCTGTGACCAATATCTACCATCCGCCCGTGCATTGAATACTGCTGCCATATCTGGTCGGGTGCCCCTGCTGTTCTTCTTGGGCTTCTCGACAAGGTTCAGAGGAGGGTCTGCAATGTGATAGATACCGACTTGGCAGACCGCCTGCAGTCTCTCTCCCACGGGCGCAATGTGGCTTCCCTGTGTCTCTTCTATAAATAATTTCACGGCTTCTGCTCCGATGAACTTAGATCACTGGTGCCCCCTAAATACGAATTTGAACGCGATACTAGATTAGCAACTAGATCCCACCCTTTTACAGTGAAACCGATAAAATGCAGCCGTAACTTCTACTCCAACAGTTTCTTTCCTCGCACTTCCCAACTGTGGAATTCTCTTCTACACGATTGCTTCCCCGACGGCTACAATCTCCAGGAGTTCAAATGTAAGGTCAATAGACACATCCTAACAAACTAACCTGCTCCCATTCTATCAAACACTCTTCCCATCTGCCCAACCCTCATCCTCGCTATCCTTACTCATCTGTCACCTTCCTCCTGACATTCCCTATGTCTAACCACTCCTTCTCTTTACCTTCCCGTCGGCCTCGTTCTCACTCAGAGTCTCCGGCTCGTGACAATTGGCTTAAAATGACAGAGGTAGAAGTATATACCTTTCTTGGATCAAACTTGCGAAAGGAGAGGACGCAGCGGACAAAACAACGAACTGTCTAGCGTTGGTTTACGCACGTATTCATCAAAACACAGCAGCCTGACAAGCAAAACACCTTGGACGCTTTGGCTATGGTATGTGTGAATGTTTATCGTCACATTGTGGTACTTAACAACTAAATCTGTTCCTGTTGTCGCTGGAGCTTTGGGGCTGATAAAAAAAGGAACTCAACAAGAAAATCTCTGCTGTCCAATCTGTTCTGATAATCACAAATTAGTTCTAGCAATAACAACCCTTATCCTGCAAATAGTTTTATCCATTTAAAATTTAAGATAATAATTGTTTTTGTCTTATTAAATAGAAGCAACAAAAATTAATTTGTTCTCAGTCATTGCTGGTGACCCGGCATGTGAGTATATACCAAAATGCAGGTCGAAAATATTTATTTTAAATAATATATTTATAATTATTATCAGTATATATACAGTAGCGAGCATAAAGATCAGACCGATGTTAGGAAAAAATTTTTAATATGAAATAACTTTTTATTTTAAAGCTTCATAGAACATTTTATCAAGAAAAAATAAGGAAATAAAGTTAAATTATATAATTCCAAAATATAAAGCTCAATAAACTTATTTTGATAAAGTTATAAGAATATTTATATAATATTTGAAAAAATAGATGATCAAAAAACATTAACAAAACCATACTATTTTAATTGATACATCATATCTAAATGAAAATAGCGTTTATAATGCATTTGTACTTGATGTGAAAAACCTTTACTTTCAATAACAGCTTGATATCTTTAGCTACATATGCGAATTAATGTCTTGCATTCATTAACGGATATTTTTTCCCATTCTCTTTTCAAATTAATCCATAGTTCTTCGACGTTTATTGGATTATTTTCGTTAGTTCTTTCATTTAGTAACTTCTAAGCATTCTCAATAGAATTCATGTCTGGGCTTTGAGCAGGCCACTACATAACAGTAACATCCTCCTCAGAAAGAAATGCCTTAACAGACTTCGCTGTGTGACATGGCGCGTTTGCATGCATAAATACAGCTGGTTGATTAATTGCAGTTCTCAAATTAGGTACATGTTTCTTCAATATCTCGTTGCGTTAATTTTACCGTGTAGCCTAACAATGGGTGTGTTTATTTTTTTTTTTTTTTATACAGTTTTGGTTATCATTCAAACTCACCTGATGCTCTCTTTTCAGTTTTTTTTTTTGTTTCATTTTATCTTTAAATGCACAATCCCATTAGATATTTTATTATTCTTTTGCATTTATCTCTTCACGCCAGGTGACAAACGTTCAGCGTTTCCTAAACTTGTTACCCTTTGTAACACCTAAAATAAATTTCCTCTTATAAGGAACTCCGACGCAAAAATATTATTCTCGTTTTTTTATTTTCAGCAGAGTTCACCTGGTAAATATCAAAATATACACATTTTTGCATAACTGGTTTAAGAAAAAAATTTAAAACTTCTTTGTCAATTCTTTTTGATAATGGCAAATAAAATTCATACTGTTCGTTTATAATAATTCATTAGAGAGTTTTCATTCACAAAAAAAAAAAATTCTAAACTCAAACTTAAAAATAAACATATGAAACCGATATCATATACGTACAATATAAATGTAAACACAATAAAAACATAATTGCAGCATTATCTTATTATTTACTAGCAGTATAGCGCGGCGTTGCTTGGGTGTAATGAAAGCTTTAAAACTAATCCATGGTCCTGGAGGTCAGACTCTTTGGACATTGGCACGAAAGACTAAAAAGCAATAATCATTTCCAGTTAAAGCGAAACCGTAGACTGAAAGAAAAATGAATGGATGTAAGTCAAATTTTGATTTCCTGGTATCGATATCAAATAAGTTTTTTTCGTCATAAACTGAATTTTGAAGGCTAAATAAGTCCTCTGAGTAAATGGTACAATTATACCTACTTAGAGCCAAACCCGAAGCAAAAACTAAAATAAAAGGGCTGAAAAAATACAGACATACAGGCAGATAAACAGACACACACAACACACCTTGCCTTATATATATATATATATATATATATATATATATATTCTCGATTCTCTGAACTATTGTAAGAACTGCAACCTTAAAACTTCTGAAAATCGTTTCTTATGTCTTTGTCTATGAGTGTACCAAATTTGACCACTCCTTCTATAACCCGATATTTTCGACTATCGATTTTCGATATTTATCGGGGGTAGCTCGACACAAAACTTAGCTAAGAACACTCACAGACACTTATAGCACAACTGTGTAAATTTTCAAGAAAATCAGTTCAGCCGTTTCGGAATCTAGAGGTCAGGACACACACACACAGACACACTCACACACACACACACACACATGCACGCACACACAGAAACAAAGTTCCATTTATAAATAAGTTTAGATTTATCTTTTACTAGAAAAACGGAATTTTTAACAAAAATTTCGAAATATTACAAAGCGTTAGATATTTAAAAAAATAATTAAAGATACTTTGATCTTTCGTCTTAATAACAACATAAACATTTTGACGATAAAATTTGTTTTTATTAAATTTAATGTTTTTACCATCATGCTATGCTTTTATTTTTTTTTTCAGCGAATGAGTGGAGGTACCTAAGTGAAAACCTATAAACTAGTGCCCTACCGACATCACTAAATATATTTTCCATTGATTGTTGTATTTTTTCATAACATAATAGTTTTTATGTGGTGATGTATATATTACAATAACCAAGAATACATTGTATGCGTTTAATAATATTGCATGTATGAAATTAAATAAAAAGACAAATGTGCATTAGCTTCACTCACTTGTTCATGCCTAACCCTTATGAGCATTTTCTGGAAACGTGGAGAACCTTTTTGAGAAACGTTGCTTTATATAGTGTGAAAACAATTCTCCTTCTATCCTCAGCAGCTTCCTCCCTATCAACGCACACTTTAGCATTGCCATTGTGTGAACAGCCTCAAAACTATGTCGGACTCCCAACATACAATCTCGGCCTCAAGGGTTTAGACCCGGTTTTGCTAGGTCGATATACAAGTCTACTACTAATCATGGTCGAGATACTTTAACTGTTACTGGCACGAAGCTAACCGTTATTTTTTTTTTTTTCAGCAGCCATTCCAAGCTTTTTCTTCTTTCCATTTTCACCCTCTCCACCGTTTTGCCCTCTCTCACACGATCTGATAAATTCGCTTTTCTTGATTGGTGGTGGGTGATCTGGGTGTCACAAGTCAAAATAATTTTGTAAGTTTATTCTCCAGAACAGTCTTCCATCTAAATGCTCGCACCCCTGTCTTTATTATTATTATTATTATTATTATTAGCAGTAAGTACCCGGCATCTGCAGACATTAAATACCGGAGATAATTCTTGTATTTTTCAAAATGTTATTCCCCATTCAAAAGTTACTGTGTTTAACCTATCTTTAACAAAAATACTTGAAAACAAAAAATTAAAACAATGATTAAACTGAAGAAACAAGCATATTGTCTTTCTCTTTGTTGTGTAGAATAATAAACTTGCTCGGGGTGTGTAACTTTTGAAACAAATCGGATGAAGAATATGGAAGTGTATGTTAATTGAAGTCAATGACGATAATCATATCCCGTGGTTCAAAGTTTCTCGTTAGTTCACCAGTTCTCGTGTCTTCAATTCTGCCACTTTCTTTTTAATATATAAATAATAAATATTTCTTTTTAATATATAAGTAATAAATATTCCTATTCGCTCGGATCTTATCCCAAACCAGAAGAGATGGCTTTCGTAGTAGTTCACCAGGATGTTTTTCTCATACAACTCATAGCCATAACTGTATACCAGTCAATACAGCCTTTTGGACAAACATGAGTGCACAACGTTTGGTATTTTATCTTACGCTATAATTTTTATCTTAAAAATCAGGAATGGGGGAAGTTTTGTGCTATCAGTACAAAGTGCAAAAAAGGCCGTATAATAGGTCTTCTCATGGTTTGTGGATTTTATTGTAATAGCCTTTGTTGGTAACAATACACAGTTAATGAAATAATATCTTATTAGGTAGATCTATCTAAATCAAAACTTATTTATAAATGGAACTTTCTCTGTGTGTGTGTATGTGTCTGTGTGTATGTGTCCATTACCTATAGACTCCGAAACGGCTGAACCGATTTTTTTGAAAACTTACACAGTTGTACTATAAGCGTCTGCGAGTGTTCTTAGCTAGGTTTTGTGTCGAGGTACCCCTGATAAATATCGAAAATTGATAATCGAAAAAATCGGGTTATAGAAAGAGTGGTCCGATTTTAATCAAATTTGATACACTCATAGACATAAGAAACGATATTCAGAAGTTCCAAGGTTGCAGTTCTTACAATAGTGCAGAAAATCGATGATATATATATATAAACGGCAAGATGTTTGTGTGTGTGTCTGTTTATCTGTCTGTATGTCCGTTATACAAATCCACAATTTTTATTCGATTCTCACCAAACTTCACACAAATATTATTTAGGCTGAATCTGAGCTCCAGAACCATGGATTAGTTTTAAAGCTTTCATTACATCCGAGCAACGCCGGGTTATACTGCTAGTGCAATATAATAGTCCGTAGTAGATAGTAACAATATGGGTGGTTGAGTTAGCAAGTAACACGCAGGTTAAACAGTAGCCCTCAGCTCACACTACTAACTCCGTCGCATCACCCGTCTCACTCTTTCTATTTATAAGTGAACCCAGTCACGTGAACAAGCGACGTCACAACACCTTTAATACTCACAATTTTGTTTGATAAAACATCAAACGTTAGTGGGAGTTCATCCATATTTCCTATCTGGCCTAGTTCAGAAGTTCCTTCTCAAGCATGTATAACAAATTTATTAAACTATTTTTTGTCATTATAGTCAGTTAGCATTCTTTTCACAATTGATGATTTTGTACGCACTGACAAACGTTCCCGTTTTATAAAACGATAACACCATCCTTCTGTTTCTATTAAGCTTTGAATCCCTTTTTGATCGCTAATCTTCTAGACACGTTCCTTACCATTTTCGTAGTAACGATTCTCCTTGTACTCCTTTCATCTACAAACCACGTTTTAAATTTCCTCTTCAATTTTAGGCCAATGTGGGGCTATGAGACAAAGGCTGCAGTTTCCTTTCTTCGTTGCCTGTCGCTTATTCACCTACAACCACCAGGAACGTATCATTTTTTTTCTGTAGGCAGTGTCAAATATCTTGCATCTACTCTATTCCCATGCTCTTTGGCATATTTTGTTACATGAAACTTGTACGAAACAGTGTAGTTAAAATTCTT
Source organism: Ascarosepion bandense (assembly GCA_037127315.1). Taxonomy (NCBI): domain Eukaryota; kingdom Metazoa; phylum Mollusca; class Cephalopoda; order Sepiida; family Sepiidae; genus Ascarosepion; species Ascarosepion bandense. The sequence continues at coordinate 227,721 of JBBBDQ010001927.1, forward strand.
GTTTTTGTCATATCTGATGAGGTGAAATTCAGTCAAAATCTTCCCTTTACATGATCTGTACAACTTGCGTCCTGTACACATCTTAGTATAATAATAAAGATATAAACATTCTGAGTGTATTTATACCGATGAAACCAGAAGTTATCGCAAGGAAAGTATTAATGAAACAAATATATTTCACAAATATATAATTTGTATTTATTGCATATAATTTTACTGAAACAATACTAATATTAAACGTGATGAAGTGTAATGGATATTATCAATGATAATACTTTTTAAATGCATAATAGCCTTTTTAATGATGGCAATAATATATTAAAGTTAATCTAAGGTCTAAGCTAACAGGAGATGGCAGGTAGCTAATTTCGGCTGACTACTAAGAATTTTAAATCTACTTATGGCATATAAGATACAGGGTATTTTAAAAATATATTTTTAGTAAAAAAAGTGCGCCTTATATGCCGTCAAATTTACAAGCATTTCCGCCGTATTTGCTCCTCACACGCGCATATATACATATATATATATATATATATATATATTTGTGTGTGTGTGTGTGTGTGTGTGTGTGTGTGTGTGTGTGTGTAGTCATGCGCAGACAGATCTGTTTCACAGCTCATCAGTTCGGTTAGATATCCGACTGCTTTTACCCAATTGACGTCAGTCGCCGATTCAAACTCTGAGCTATGGACGCCCGGTAGAAGAGGTGAAGACTTTTAGCGTGTGACATACCATGTAGACAGACGCCAGTAACAGTGTTTCCAATTCATTACTGAATGAACGATGCGTAGATGCTAGAGTAGGTACTGCTTTTTGTTTGTTTGTTTGTTTTTCAAATTCTACCATTCTTCCAGAGTGCTAAATCAGGGTGTGAGAGGGTAAATAGTCATCCGCAGACAAATCTATTTTATTGTATCACAGTTCATCGGTAAAGTTAGACATCCGATTTCTTTATCGTAAAGTGCTTGATATCGGAGTAGAGAGAGAGAGCGTTACTAGGATTAATGCAGAGAAGTTTGCCATTTAACTGAGCAGGGTTATGTCGGCCGATTTGTTTTCAATTTGAAACTTAGCTGAAACAAGTGACGACATCATAACGGTGTACTCACAAAACTGCTCAGTTAAGTGACAAACGTACTGAATTAATCCTATATATATATATGTATGTATATATATATATATATATATATATATATATATATATATATATAGTCCTCCGCTGACAGGTCTCTTTCTCTATATCACAGCTAATCAGTACAGTTAGACACCCGATAGCTTCAAGCCGAATCTGAGCTATGGGCACTCGGCAGAGGAAGGCGAACTTTAGTGTGTTATATACAATGTAAACTGACGCCAGTAGCCGAGAGTGTTCAAATTCATCACTGAATGAAACATGCGAGAGTAGCTACTGTTTTTATTTTTTTATTTTTTTTCAAAGTCTACCACTCCTCCATAGTGCTCAACCGGAGTGTGAGAGCGTAAATAATTATCCTCAGACAGATCTGTTTCGCTGTTTCACAGCTCATCAGTACGGTTAGACATTCGGTTGCTTCTAGCCAGGATTGAAACCCAAGCAAACTGACATCAGTCGGCGATTCTATCTCTGAGCTATGGGTAGAGGAAGGCGGACTTTAGCCTGTTATATACAATGTAAATGCACACCAGTAGCCGAGAGTGTTCACATTCATTACCGAATGAATATATATATATATATATATATATATATATATATATGAGCCACTGAAAAATTGAAGGTTTTGAAAAGTCATATCTCATTCGTTTTAAATCATTTTTTATACTTTCTGCCGGTTATGGCCTATTCCTTGGAGATTAAAATGGTTACGTACAATGCCAGCAACGTGTAAAACTCATTTAGTTTTTCTGTTCTAGTGAAAGATCAATAATTCAACCTCCTAGAATATACCGGCAACAATTGAATGCTAGAGACTCTTTAAGCGATAACACAATTCGGAAGCTAAACGCCCGGTTTAAAAGAACTGGACCAATCGGCAATCTTCCGGGAAGAGGTCCTATGTGCACTGTGCCCACCGACGCAGCAGTGGAAGCTGGACTGAAAAGTTGTCCTTGAGAATCTATCAGCTTTTACACGGTCGTTGCTCCGCTGAAGTCGGTTTCGACAGAAGATCGCTTCAGAAGATTCTGAGACTGGATATAAAATGTTTTTATTCAAGATTCAAATGGCCCAAAATTTAATGAATGCTCCTGCTATTATTCAAAACAACACAATAGTAACATTCACACAATACAGTCAAAACATGAACAAAAATTAACGACACCTAAGAAAAACTTACGCACAAATACCCTTGGGAAAAGTATTAACCCGTCTCTTCCCTCCAGTTATGGGTTAAATAGCAGGACAGATTGGATTCTATAGCCTTGGCTGGCAACCAATCTACCGCAGAAAGCAATGGCAACCTACTGTTGGATAACCTTCTGACCAGTCAGTCATGCCTCGAAAGAGGCATGATCGCCCAAGCGTGTTTCACGTATGGCACTTAACTGACTGACTGAAGACAAACCCCCTCAAAATGTCTAAAGTAGTGGTCGTCAATGGTTTGAACGGTGGGAAATATGGAAAATTCATTTACTCTTTCACTCTCGCAAAATGAGAAAATTGAAGAGCTTGGGAAAAACTAAATAAAAAAATAATCATAATTTCTTATTTAAGCTGTCATATTTGATGAAAGATGTTTGAATTACTGGTTCGTGTCCACCTCTGATGAGTGAAAACAAGAGTGTTCTCCCGAATCTTCGCGGTCGGTATGAACCTGCTCAGTTAAAGTGACAAATTATTTGCACTAAAACTATATATATATATATATATATATATATATATATATTACGCTCTCACACCCTGATTGAGCACTCTAGAAGAAAGGTAGACTTTGAAAACCAGTAGCCACACTAGCTGCTGAATTTGAGCACTCTAGCTATTGGGTGCATAAAAAAGAGTGCCTTCTTCCTGAGAACGCCCCGTGGCAGAGTCGCCGACTGACGCCAATTCGGTCGAGTTTCGAGCCTGGGTTATGTAGCAATCGGAGTCTAACCGTACTGATGAGTTGTGATACAGCGAAACAGATCTGTTTGCGGATGACAATATATATATATATATATATATATATATATATATATATATATATATTCTAAATATATACTGTTAAATATAAGAGACAATGAATGTCTATTATATTTAATCATGAGCAGTTCTAAACATCGTATTTTGGCTTTAATTTCAGAATTAAATTTTAATTTTAATTTTAATTTTGAAGATGACTCATGTAAGCCGAAAACTTAGGACCAACTTAATAAAAAGTTATCCAAATGTTGGAGAATTTTTGTCTTTATTTTCACCTGAAATTAAAGCCAAAATACGATGCATAGAACGGTTTGTGATTAAACATAATAGACATTCATTGTCTCTTATATTTAACAGTATATGTTTAGAAAATTATCTGCTGCCTCGATACACTATATATATATATATTAAATTCTGTTTTGTAATTTGCTTGAAACATTGTGTATATTAGGTGTATGGATAAGTTTTGAAGGCTATCACAATGCGTTTATTAAAATAAGGGAAGGTAAAGAAGGTATTGGGTATTACCTATCTATTAATCATTAATATTTCGAGATCATAACCTCGTCTTCATCGTTGAAATGCACGGACCACGAACGACCGTGAAATCAAGCTCTCCTATCATTCTGAAGATGCGATTATGATCATGAAATATTCAAGATTAATAAATAGTTAATAACCCACATTTTCTTTACCTTCCTTTATTTTAATAAACGCATGGTGATAGCCTTCAAAACCTACACATAAATTTAAATTTTGTACTCTGTGTTTTTATTGGTCAGAGAGATATCACGTGTTCATATATTATGTTGCTTCTTTGTATGCGTGACTGAATTGTCATTCATAATTTTTATGTCTGTCTTGTAGTTTTTTCCTCAGTGTATAATTTCTTAACATGGTTACTCAATTAAGTGCCATACGTGACAAACGCTTGGGCGATCATGACTTGAATGACTGCACTGTAAATTTAAATTTACATCGAGACCTCTGTTGGATCAATTTTAATATTTAAGCTGATATTACTAGGATCCATTTTATTATTTAACAAATCTTTTCCTAGGATTTATTACTGATATATATATATATATATATATATATATATATATATATATATATATATAATTATCTTTTATGCAAGTTTCATTAAAATAGCTGACAAGGTTTTATGGTTAAGTTTGTGATGTGAATTTATATATTTTTTTTTGTTTTAGGGTGTACAATATGTCAAAATTGTCCAATTGTTTTGCTTCTCCATACACTTTCGGCTACACTTTTATCTTGTAGCTAAGAATTAAATTTATTTTACTTTAAGTGTTTGTGTATATATGTAGAGGCATAGTTTTGTCTTATAGTTTAAAACAGTGAGCACATTGTTGCTATTTTTATAGTTGATATTAAGTGCTGGAACTTTTCTATTTTATTTATAATGTTCATATATATATATATATATATATATATATATATATATATATTGAGAGAGAGAGAGAGAGAGAGATAAAGTGAGAGAGATAAAGAAAATAGATAGATTCATAGATACTGAGATTGCCCCAGAGTTTGTTGTTAATTTTATCACATTGTGACAACAAGAGATCAACCAAGAAAGGGAAAATATTTTAAGACGTTGGAAAACATTTTTCTTTTTTAAGTAATGCAAATATTAACTATTTTAATTGTTTCAAAATGCCACATTTTTTAAGCAAATGCAAGTTCCTTATTTTGTGTTTCGCGTTAGATACGAAGGCAGCTGACATCAACTTGTCTCCAGCGACTTCTTGCTTATGTTTGATTTGATCGGTGAGTACCCTTACAGAAATGTTGAATTCTCGTTTTCAAAATTTAAAGAAAGATATTCCAGTGCGCTCATAATTATTGGCAGAATCGTTACTTTCTAAGCTTTTATCCTTATCCTGCTGAAATACTGATGCTTCAATTTTATTTATCTATTTACTTTTTTAAAAAAATCACTCTGTACAAAGCCATAGAACCATTCAAGGTAGGTGATTATAAACTCAGAGTCAGATTTCATAAAGATATGTGGGGAAGGTAACCCTTATCCCGAAACATGAACAATACATGAAAAAGATTTTAGTGATCGGAGAAAAACTCACTTGAAAGCCGTTTAGAGAAAACAGAGTTTCGTGGGAAGAAAATGCTCGGGAGTAACTCACTAATGAAATACGAAGGAAATGAGGGTGTTTTGCTACGATGTGCGTGGCATGGTTGGTCTCAGCTTGGAAGGTTAGAACTGGGGTTACTAAAGAATGTAGTATATTGGAAATCCTTTTTTTTTTTACTAAATTAAGATTGCAATGATCAGGGAAGCATCCTCGAGAGAGTCGAATCTACAAAGCAGTGGTTCGGTTTACTTACAGCTTAACGTTGTGGTTTGACGGTTCAGCCAAACTTACGGTTTATTAGATATTTTCCTTTCCCGAAACATTTCTCTCATTATTTTCTTTAAAGTGGAAATATGGCCGGCTACGACGAGAAATACTGGTAGGACAACTGTTAACCTCTTGTAAAGAGATGTCAGCCGACCGAATTCAAATTCTGGACGTGTTTTTTATATTCACTTTCGTATTTGTCTAAATTTCTAAGATGGGGTAGAATTTACAGTACTTACATTATTCGGACTATTGTCTTCATCTTTGTTGCCATTTGTACAACGTTTCGGTCGTTATACGCTCTGGCCTTCTTCAGGTGCTAGGAATATCGAACCGAACCCTGTATTACAATCACTGGGATATTTAAAGTATATACATTATTCAGAGGATTGTCCTCATCTTTGTTGCAATTTATACAACTTTTCGGCCGTTGTACGCTCCGGCCTTCTTCAGATGCTAGGAATTTCGAGCCGAACCTTTTATTACAATCACTGGGGTATTTACAGTATATACATTATTCAGAGTATTGTTCTCATCTTTGTTGCCATTTGTACAACATTTGAGCCGTTGTAGGCTCCGGCCTCCTTCAGATGCTAGAAATTTCGAACCGAACACTTTATTACAATCACTGGCGTTAATAATCACCATTACTTGCATAGAGCCTCTTCTGGTGGTATATATCACTGTACGACGACAAACAACAAGAACACGCGTATATAAAAATATAAGATTATATTTCTATTCCTGACGACGAGCCTGTGTGGAACAGAGAATGGAAGAGTGAGAGCGCACATAGAATGAGTCGACGGGAGTGTAAGTCTTGCCTGTGGTGTCTCTCTGCTTCCACTGGCCGTTCTCTGCTGGCGAATCTGTGTGTCGATTTCTTTTTATAGTCTCCTAGAACCGGGACTTTTCCTTCCGGTTTTGTCTCGCCTACGCAACGCCCACGTAATTCTAAGAGACACCTGTTTTGTTTACTTCCGTAGTCATTTCCGCCGCTGTCGGAAATAAGGTCAAACGAGCCCGACTCATAACTCTGCGACATCCGCTCCAGACGCCGACAGAATGTATTTCTCAAACACCTGTCTTGTCGTTCGCTGACCCCTTCATCGACGGGAAATATCATCGATTGCATCAACATTCTTCGGGTGGGGGCTAGATTGCTATATTACACTGGTAGTCATGAGTTATCTCCCTCTAACCCTGTAAGTTACTTGTTTACCACTGCTGTAGCCTGGTATTGCACTCATAAATCTTTGGATCAAGTCTCAGAAACAAATCAACGTCTATATCTACTGGGCCATGTGTATTTAAAGACTCGGTTCGAAATTACCAGCACCTGAAGAAGGCCGGAGCGTACAACGGCCGAAATGTCGTACAAATGGCAACAGATATGAGGACAATAATCCGAATAATGTAAATACTGTGATATTCACTTTCATATAAATTAAATAACAGGTTACACTTGGCTCTCTAGCCTTGGTTGGCAGCCAGTTTATAGATGAAGAAAAGCTAAAACATCTACTAACAGATATTTGTGTGTATGTGCTGGCCCAGAAAAAATACGACTTAAATTCTTAATCATCTGAGTTATGCATCTATTGTGATGTTTAATTTATTTTTTCTCATGTTTTTTCTGATCACCCACGTCTTAAAAGGACACGGTATATATAAGAAAGAAAAAAAAAGAATTTTTGTCTGTCTTTCTTTAATTTATAATTACGCTTTTCGTTTTCGAAAATGTTATTCCTGTAACAACACACCTGTAATTACGCCTGTGTCAAAACCACAAGAACTTTTAAAATAAAACTATTTCTAAAAATGTATTCAAAGAAAGGAAAAAATATCAATTATTATCTAATATTTCATTAATTAATTTCGGCAACGGTATTTAATACGATTAAGAGGTATTAATTCCTAATTATTTTGACTGCTGGTTGTCGAAAGCAAATAAATGATTCTATCTATTCCGTTATATATTTATTGAAATAGATATGCATAATGTGTAAATGACAACTGGGAGCAAATTAACGACATTAATCAGAATAAACAATACTTAAAACAGATATCGAAAAGGTTGATATATATGTATATACGCGGCCGGAATGAGCTCATCCAACCTAGAGACATGCTTTCTTCTGCTTTCATGTACCATCTCATTTCAAAATGTGAATGATCATGGCTCTCCACAATTTCCTATTCTTTGTACCTCTAACTAAATATTGCTTCTTTGTCGTATCTCCATCCATATGCACGTACTATTTAGGTAGGTCTCTTGCCGTTTCTTTCTGATATTTCTTGCTTTTAACATGTCCCGTGAATTGCCAAGTTATTTTCCTCATCTTTTTTGCCCCCCTCGAATTCCAATTGTCTGTTATACGAAAAGCAAGCGCCGTTTTGTTTGTGTTTTTCTTTTAAACTTCCTCATTTATGACATGTTCCATCCATGGTATTTTCAGCATCTTTTCACGTCTCTGTTGTCTCAAACCTCCTCTTCATCTGTGATGAAAACTGTCCAGGATTCGCTGCCATTTATGTTTATCAAATTTAAAGTTCGACAGACAGTCAAGGTAGAGACTAACTGTTAAAATGGTAGTGATGTGTGCGATATAAGTCAAAAAGGAAGTGGTATCAAGTGAAGGTTACAAACATATGAAAGATGAAATCGATTGATCCTTGCTTAGAAGAGATCAAAATTGTATTTTCAAGTAAGTATACAGGCGGGAGTCTGTTTCAAAGTAGCAGTTTTTTTTTTTAAGCGTAAAACTTTCTTACATTAGAAACGAGAAGTAAATGGGTTTGATTCGTGTCCGTGAAAGTAGCATGTTATATCCAAAATGCAAAGCTCTAAACCGTTAGGACACAAGAATAGATCTCATCTGTACATTTGCCATGGAAATAGCGATGAAGTAAAGAGAGTCTCTTTGGTGTGTCAGGGAAAGAGAAGGCAGTTTCTTTTGTAGGAAAGAGGCTGCAAAAAAATCGACTATCATGACTCACCACAACATCCTATATTTTTTATAGTTCTAGCTAATTTGTGTCCGTTTTGATATCTTCGTTTCTTTTTAGGCGTTTCTTTCCGTTTTTGCATAATTCTTCTTTATTTTACTTTCCATTTTCTTTTTTCATATTTTCTATTCTTTCTTTTTGCATATTTTCCTTTCTTTCATTTTTCTTTCTTTTCTTTTTTCTTTGTTTCTTTTGTCTATTGAATAACAGTTTTGATATCTGCCTTTCTTTTTATGCGTTTCTTTCTTTTTTCATGATTCTTTCTTTCTTTCTTTCATTTTCTTTCTTTCCTTTTTTCTTTCTTTTCTTTCTTTCTTTTGTATATTGACTCACAGTTTTGATATCATCCTTTCTTTTTATGAGTTTCTTTCTTTTTTCATTATTCCTTCTTTCTTTCTTTCATTTTCTTTCCTTTCTTTCTTTCCTTTTTTCTTTCTTTTCTTTCTTTCTTTTGTATATTGACTCACAGTTTTGATATCTTCCTTTCTTTTTATGCGTTTCTTTCTTTTTTTGCGTAATTGCTTCTTTCTTTCTATTTTATGTCTATTCTTTCTTTCTTTCTTTCTTTCTTTTGTATATAGAATCACAGCTTTGATATCTTCCTTTTTGTTTTTATGCTTTTCTTTCTTTTTTGCATCATTCCTTTTTACTTTCTTTCCTTTCTTTCTTTTTTTTCTTTCTTTCCTTTCTTTCTTTCTTTCTTTCTTTTGCATATTGAATCACAGTTTTGATATCTTCCTTTCTTTTTTTTGCATTTTCTTTCTTCTATGCAAAGTTACTTCTTTCTTTCTTTCTTTCAACTTTCTTCCTTGCTTTTTTCCTCATATTCACTCACAGGTTTTATTTCTTCATTTTCTTTTCTTTTCATTTACCACATTGCCTGCTCACCAGACGTCAAAACTCGCTCGTTTGCTATAAATCTGCCAAGTTGAGTTTTTATTTCCCTTTGCGTTCATGAGAACGGCCCATTCTTATAAAAACAAAATCCTCGACTCGTCATCCGTGCTTCGTTCTTAATGCATTTTACAACGCACAAATTTGTTTTACTTGCTTACATTTAATTAATTTCGAATGATTGTCACTTTAATTACAGTAATGATTCTTTATCGCCAGTTAATGAATCTTAGAGGAAATTTAAACATATCTTCTCATTAAAACATTCCTATGAAACTATGAGACATTCGATTTCAGTGAAAGGTAATTTAAAAATTATCAAATAGAAAAGCACCTCAGAGTAAAAAACTGGCAGAAGTGTTTAGAGACACTACAAAAGTTTCTCAAAATATTCAGTGCACAATATATATATATATATATATATATATATGTGTGTGTGTGTGTGTGTGTGTGTGTGAGGGGGTGCGTGTGTGTGTAAAAATATATTCAGTTATGATCTGAGATTAAGGACATGATGGTTAAATAAAATAAAGACAATAGGAAAACTGTATTTTCAGTCGCCTGATAGTAATTTCGAACACCCTTCTAGTAGTAGTCTTCCCCAGTTTTGTAAATCTCTGATTTATCTGGTCTGGGTCAGGATTTTATTTTCCGCATCCAATTTTTTTTCTCCTCTCCACTTACTGTAGAAAGAGGGTTTATTTATTTTGTCATAATGGCGGAATTCAGAGGCCTCTTTATTTGGAGGTTTGGTTAGGTTTAACTAACATCATGGATTCAGTTTGTATTTTTAGTTGAAAATTTTGATTTGGGATATGATTAATACCCTTCCATTTGTCATATCATGGCGGATATTTATATATATTTTGCATATTATATATAATGAAATTTTTATTGTCATTTGGCTTTTTCTTTAGGTCCCTTGAATGTATGAGGTATTTTGGTATATGAAGGATTGATTTATGACGGATAAGTTCTTGTGGTGAATGAGAAAATTGTAAGGTATGTCTGGGTCGTGAGTCGGATTAGCTAGGTATAAGATAGTGTGGACCATCCTGAGACTTTTCCCCTTTTCAAACTGACCTTGTGCCACAATTGTATATAACAGTAAATAAACCCTTTTACCAGTAGTTGTAGGTAGGCTTCCGACAAATTCAACATAAACAAAAATTTCCCGCGTTTAGTTTGGCGATAATTTCTTCCGTACTTGGTAACGGGTTATTTAAATTTTTGTAAGCTTTTATTAAGCCCTGCTGAGAAATCAGCACATACACAAATTTTATTATTCTTTTTCTTTACGTAAACAGGGAGCAATGCCCATTCTGAGTAGTCTACTTTGGAAAAGACCCATAATTATTCTAGTCTTTTCAATTCATAATTGATTGAATTCAACGCCGCAAAAGTTATACTGGTTTTCTGTCTGAATATTTGGGTTGCATTTTCTTTAACTTAAAAATTCTCTTTTGCTTTTGTGCACGTGACAGATCCTTCTTAAAAGCCTTCTCGTAATATTTTTAGAAATCAATTTTGAAATTTTCTCTTATTGCAATAGTATTTGTGGTGATACTATTTACTTAGTTGCAGAATGAATTCATCCGTTCCCAATAATTTTTTTTTTTTGGTATTTTTTTTTATACGAATACTACTGCTATTTTGGTCTTCCTAACGAAAGAAATATTACAGATATAATTATTTTTTATTACACCTAAAAATTTGAATTTCTTCCCAGAAAAACCACGAGCAAATTTTTTTGGAATCAATAAACTAATTCTGCTCAGTTTGCTTCAAGTCTTTTCATTGATTACAGTAATATCGGACTAAGTATCTAAATGTACTTTTATTTTTATGTTGCTAATCGTGACAAAAACAAATATTCTCTTTGAAGATGTTTCGATCGAAACCTTATAATTTTTCATTCTGTTGACTTTACACAATGTATTTACTTTATTGACAAACATTTTGTTTTTCTTTTATTCATTGGATTTGCAACAAGTGCTCTTATGTGTTAATCTTCTACATTGGTAGCATTTTGTCTTCTAAAAAAGCAATCACTTTTAAAATGCTTATAACTATAAATGTAGCAAAAATTGGGTATTGAGGGAGGTTTATCGTATTTTTAGTGTTTTGTTAAGATTTGCAAAACGTCAATCTTTTTCATTTGGCTGTCGGACGCTATGAATTTGGGAAATCTCACTCTCAATTCAATCCCTGCAGTGTTAAGTTTTAAATTCACCATATGATGAAACTCTTCAGTTATTTTTTGTAGAGTTAATTTTAAATCCATTTTTATTTAGTTAGAATCCTGAATCTTATTTCCACATCCTTATTTGAAGTTAAGCTCTGAACAACTATCAAATATTTAAATAAGTTGGAAGTTAACTAGTTTGACTTAAACTTCTCTCATTCTCGATTGGCAACTCCTGTATATGTGACAAAATTGTCATCGTAATACTTTAGTAGGTTTAGACCATGCAGTAAATAATGAGGTTCTATCAGCGAAGATTTTTAATAATATCCCTACAGTTTCCTCAAAATTTTTCTTGTGTGGTTATTTTGGTAAAATAAATTTTATTAATTGATTAGGCATTAATTAATGATCTTCTATCTTTGAAAATGTTTGATAATATCCCTTCAGTTTTCTCAGAATTTATCTTGTGTGTGTATTTTTTTTTAATTCTACTCAGTTTGCTTTAAGTCTTTTCATTAATTACAGTAATATCGGACTAAGTATGTAAATGTAATTTTTTTTATGTTGCTAATCATGACAAAAACAAATATTCTCTTTGGAGATGTTTCGATTGAAACCTTATAATTTTTCAGTTTGTTGACTTTACACAATGTATTTACTTTATTGACAAACGTTTTGTTTTTCTTCCATTCATTGGATTTGCAACAAGTGCTCTTATGTCTTAATCTTCTATGTTAATAGCATTTGACTTCTAAAAAGGAAAAAAGAAAAAAAAACATTCACTTCTAAAAAGCTTATAACCACAAATGTAGCAAATATTAGGTATTGAGAGAGATTTATCATATTTTTACTGTTTTGTTAGGATTTGCAAACCGCCGATCTTTTTCATTTGACTGTCGGATGCTATGAATTTGTAAAATCTCTCAACTCAATTCTTGCAGTGTTAAGTTTTAAATTCACCATATACTGAAACTCTTCAGCTATTTTTTGTAGAGTTAATTTTAAATTCATTTCTAGTTTAGTCAGAATCCAGGATCTTATTTCCACATCCTTATTTGAATTTAAACTCTTCACAACTATCAGACATTTAAATGAGTTCGAAGTTAACTAGATTGACAAACTTCTCTCATTCTCGATTGACAACTCTGGTATAAGTGACAAAATTGTCATCATAATACTTTACTAGGTTTAGACAATTCCACCATGCAGTAAATAATGAGGTTCTATCAGCGAAGATTTTTAATAATATCCCTACAGTTTCTTTAAAATTTTTCTCGCGTGGTTATTTTGGTAAAATAAATTTTATGTTTTTCATGTTCAGCAAGAAACATTTTTTTCAATAATGGTTGGACCTTCTTTTTCTCATTCCAATTTGAACAGTCTGATAACATTTTTTGAGGAAACAAGTTTAAACGACATTTAAATAAGTTGGAAGTTAACTAGTTTGACGTAAACTTCTCTCATTCTCGATTGGCAACTCTGGTATAAGTGACAAAATTGTCATCGTAATACTTTACTAGGTTTAGACAATTCCACCATGCAGTAAATAATGAGGTTTTATCAGCGAAGATTTTTAATAATATCCCTACAGTTTCCTCAAAATTTTTCTTGTGTGGTTATTTTGGTAAAATAAATTTTATTAATTTTTCATGTTCAGCAAGAAGCAATATTTTTTGCTTCTAAAAAAAAAATGTTTATAACCACAAATGTAGCAAATATTAGATATTATGGGAGGTTTATCTTAATTTTACTATTTCCTTAGGATTTGCAAAACGTTTATCTTTTTCATTTGATTGTCGGACGATTTCTTTCTTTCTTTTTTACCACATATGCCGAAACTCTTCAGTTATTTTTTGCAGAGTTAAATTTGAATTCATTCATAATATAGTCAAAGTTCTGGATCTTATTTCCGCATCCTTATTTGAAGTTAACTCCCGAACGAATTCAAATCTGTCGGAAGATAACTCATTTAACTTCAGCTTCTCACATTGCCGATTGACAACTACTGTGTAGGTCACAAAATCTTCATCGTCACACTTTACTAGGATTAGACAAATTGACTGGGCATGAAATAATGATGTTATATCCCCGAAAAGTTCTGATAATATCCCTACAGTTTTCTCAGAATTTTCAACAGGGGAAAGTTTTCTCGGTAAATGTTCGTTTTGGGTCCCTTCGCTTTTCCCCTTCAAATTTATCCAAAATAGCATTATCTCTGTGCAAGTGTATATGCTGAATTCAAATCAACTGTTAGTGAAGAAACCTTTTTTTTTATCTAAATGTCCATAAAAAACGAACTATATCTCGCACTTTTTCTCTCCCGTAACTCTCATGAAGTCATATAATTAACTGCAGAATGGCATACTGAGAATGTAAATAAATTTTCGCAGATTTTTGGGGGATTTTTCTTCATTTACTGATACTTCCGGCAATGCACTTCCGGAAATGAAAGCAATGCGCTATTGTGTTTGTACGCTTATTACTTTCATTAGCGGAAGAACATCGCCGGAAGTTTCAGTAAAGAAAGAAAATCGACCAAAATTCAAAACAAATTTTTTTTTTTTTTATGAACATTTAGATAAAAAAGGTAAGTTTCTTCAATAACTAATTGTTGATTTGAGTTCAGCAGATACATTTACACAGAAATAATGCTATTTTGGATAAATTTGACAGGGGGGAGCGAAGGGATTTAAAACGAACATTTACCGTTTTCCCAATGACAGACTTTCTTTTCACCATTCTAATGCGAACTACTCTTTTTGAAAATCTCTTCGCATCTTCTGCAATACTTTTGAAAAGTTATTTCTTCGGATTGTATACAAGCTCGCTAATGGAATACGCAATTGCCTTTGGAGTGAACGAGTGAGACGTTTTTCTCCACTGTTTTCTGAAACAAGAATTAGAAAAACAATTTTTTGTTGTTTTTGTAATTGAAATTGCCGTTCAAGTTTGACTTTTTCTTGTTGAAAAGAAATATCTTGCTGTTGCATTTAATGTGCCAACATTTGATGTATAACTGATTCCAGTTCGTTCATTGTCCTTGCATTCCGCTGAATATTTCAATTATTACGTGTAGATGATATATTTTTTCTTTGCAGCAATCCTGAAATTTCAGAAGGAGACCTTTCTTGCCACTTTTATAAATTTAGTTTTTCGTAACGTTATTCTGAAGAGAACATTTAATAGCTCGCTATTGCGAGTTATATCGATATCTTCGAAGAAAATCAACGTACTAAACAAATCCTTCAAATAATACGCGATAATGCACTCGGAATAATTTTCGTATAAAATACAAAAAATTGTGGCACAAAGCCGAAAAGGGGAGGGATAGAGGTTGGTTCTCGCTTGACTCTCCTATACCTAGCTAAACACTATCACGACCTATTCACTCATTACAACTTGCACAATCACCACAAGAACCCATCCATCAACTCCCAATCCTTCATACACCACAATGCCACAAACTTACAAGGGACACCTAAAAAAAAGTGGGAGGAAAAACTCATGACAATAAAATGTATTTATATACAATATAAAATATATGTACACTATAATATAATATGTACAATGTAATATTGAAATGAAAAAATGAAAAATGAAACAATGGGAGGGGAATGAACCAAAAAAACAAACTGAAAATACGAATTTTGAACTAAAATAATAATGTTAGTAAGACCCGTTTATCTCAGAAATAAAAAGATTTGCTGCTGTATTGCGCCAAACGGCGAAATCAAGACGCACACTCGCTAAGGGAGTGGGAAGGTGGTTAAAAATTAATGGAATGGGACAATAAAAGTCTGAACCAGCCGAGATAAAAGGAGGCCAAAACAAACTGGGGATGTTGAGAAACTCGACTTGGATCATAACAAAAGATAAAGCCGGGTACAGGCTTATTATCAAAATAGAGCTACCTTAACCAGGGGAGGGTTCCATAGGAATCCACCCCGATGTAACCAGCAGATTCATTCAAACAAACTCTTTAATGAAACACACACACCGGAATGATTTGCAACAAAGAATGATATTCATCAACCTCCACACCGAGGAGGAACGAGGCACAAGACCTTTAATGTGGGATATCCGGGCCCTAAAACCCGGGGAAAAATTTATTGTCTAATATTCCCCAGACGAGACTCTACTCTTTGGTGGAATCTTAACTGGGTCACCCTCTGCCCCAAAACAGAAACTCCTACAAAGAAAGTGTTCGTGCTAATTCGCAACACCGAACAGCATTTAGTTGCCTCCCCACTTAAGACAAAAGCTCATTTTTTTTTTTTTTATTAAGGTGAGGCATTGAGTTGAAAGACATCGGCTGTGTTCTAACCTGGAGGGGGATGAGGAGAATGTTGAACAAGTCAGCACGTCGGCGCCCCGTCGACTCCTTCCTGGGTTAAGGGCAAAAGTAGTAGTAATAGTAGTAGTAGAAGAGGAAGAATATCTGCTGGATTGTAGTAGATCCGGTTAAAATAAACAAATATGTTTTGTTTTTTAGTTTTTTGCCATAATACACACACGCACACACACACATCTAAACCTATTTATAAATGGAACTTTGTCTGTGTGTGCATGTGTGTGTGTGTCCGTTACCTATAGACTACGAAACGCCTGAACCGATTTTATTGAAAATTTACACAGTTGTACTATAAGAGTCTGCGAGTGTTCTTAGCTAGATTTTGTGTCGAGGTACCCCCGATAAATATCGAAAATCGAGAAAATCGGGTTATGGAAGGAGTGGTTCGATTTTAATCAAATTTGGTTGCAGTTCTTACAATAGTGCCGAAAATCGATAATTTATATATATATATATATATATATATATAAGGCAAGATGTTTGTGTGTGTCTGTTTATCTGCCTGTATATCTGTATTTTTTTCAGCCCTTTTATTTTAGTTTTTGCTTCGGGTTTGGCTCTAAGTAGGTATAATTGTAGTTCTTAGTCTCAGCCATGATACCATTTACTCAGAGGAATTATTTAGCCTTTAGAATTCAGTTTACGACGAAAAAACTAAAAAAACTATTTTATTATTTCAAATATTCTTTAGACTGAGTCTGAGCTCCAGGACCATGGATTAGTTTTAAAGCTTTCATTACACCCGAGCAACGCCGGGCTATATTGCTAGTTGTTGTATAAAAGGGACGTGTATGGCTACGATTTTTTTAGTCTGGTGCAACTTAAACGTATGTTTATAGCGGGTTATCGCGGTTTATCCGTTCTTTTTGTTGTAGATAGCTCACTATCTAAATCTAAACTGATTTATAAATGGTACTTTGTGTATGTGTGTGTGTGTGTGTGTGTGTGTGTGTGTGTGTGTGTGTGTGTGTGTGTATCCGTTACCTATAGACTGCGAAACGGCTGAACCTATTTTCTGGTAAATTTATACAGTTGTACTATAAGCGTCTGCGAGTGTTCTTAGCTAGGATTTGTGTCGAGGTACCCCCGATAAATATCGAAAATCGATAATCAAGGTACCCCCGATAAATATCGAAAATCGATAATCGAAAAATCGGGTTATAGAAGGAGGGGTCCGATTTTAATAAAATTTGATACACTCATAGACATAGGCATAAGAAACGATATTCAGAAGTTTCGAGGTTGCAGTTCTAACAATAGTGCGGAAAGTCGATAATATAAATTGATACCAGTATCAATTTGACTTACTGCTATTCATTTTTCTTTCAGTCTACGGTTTCGCTTTACCTGGAAACTTTTTAGTATTTCTTGCCAACGTACAAAGAGTCTGAGCTACAAAACCATGGATTAGTTTTTATGCATTCATTACACCCGAGCAACGCCGGGCTATACTGCTAGTAAGTCATGAAGAAAGATTATAAATCAAGAAAAGCAAATTGATTTGAAAAATAACATTTTATATGTACACATATCAATTAAGGTTTTTACAGTTAAAGGAAGACTTGAAGTATAGATCCAACGGACGTTAAAATGTTCATGGCAATAAAATACTGAAAAGAGAATTAATATTTCCGAATGTGGGAGCGCTGTAAGTAAGCAATGTCTTTGATGTATTCGCTCCTTAGGTCAGTAAGTAGTTTTGAGACAGCGAAAGATAAAACGAGTGAGGTAAGGAAGGCTAGGATAGTAAGCCGCTTGACTTAGATCCAGGGGATTCTGATTACAGTCGTCTCTCTCTAGTCTGGGTCTGTCTGTCTGGCGATGCTTTCTGTATCGGCTTTTTATTTCAACTTTTTGGATCGCAGGTGATCATTTTGGAATTCATATCCGTATTTGATTCTGGGCTTCCCATTGGCCGATAAATAAAATTCTCGTAGGTTCGCGAACTGGAAATTTAATATTTAATTCATTTTTATTTTTCAACTGGAACATCTGTTCGAGGCCCGCTGCGCACCTCCGAGTTTTGGTCATTTGCTTTTTGGTTGTGAGTGTGCAAACATCCGATGCCTCGCTTTTGCTCGGTCCGTATCACCACATGTTTACCATTCTATAGTTTCTCAATATCGGCATCTGGACATGGTATAATGGTTAGAAAGCTTTTCTCGCTGGAACCTGTTACAACTGAGCAGTGAGTTCAATCCTCATTGGGTACTCCATAATTTCAGCTATGTGCCACATCTAAGCAGCGCTTAGAAAATTGGCTATCTATCTATATATTGCATTAAGAACCTGGTGTAATGGTTAACAAGCTTGTTATGCTAGAACCTATTACAACTGAGTAGTGAGTTCAATCCTCATTGGGTACTCCATAATTTCAGCTATGTGCCACATCTAAGCAGCGCTTAGAAAATCGGCTATAGTTTCTCAAAGCAACAGAATTTGGCAATAAATTACGTGGAAAATGTAGATCCGAACCAAAAACAAACAAATTAATCTCTCTGTCTCTCTCTCTCTCTCTCTCTCTCTCTCTGGACTACCAATTTTAGATGTCTAAAGAGAAATCTCATGCATTTTTATATGGCACGCAAAGACACTCGAAGAAGCATTTCAAAAGAGCGGAACTATTCAAACGAACGTCTGTATACATATTAATATTATTTATATTTCGATATCAAAGAGAAATCAAGCCACAATTATTGAATTCAAGCAGCGGAATGCTGGACTATCAAAAATATTGTCAACAGAGATCAAGAGAAGCCGTGAAATTATTACAGGAATCAAAATAATATCAAAATCGGTGATGTAGGAAACAATTCCAATCTCCCTCTTTGTGCACACAAAGATTTACGTATTTGTCTATATTCCTGAGATGAAGCATTGTATTTATGTACAGTATTTACATTGTTTGACTGTTGATCTAATCTGTGTTGCTATATTCACGATGTTTCGGCCGTTGCATGCTTCGGCCTTCTTCAGTATCTGTCTATATTTCTAAATGAGTTATTGTAATAATTTACACTCATTATATTGTTCAGAATGTTATCCTCAACTTTGTCGCAATAATCATGACGTTTCGGCTATTGTAAGCTTCGGCCTTCTTCAGAAACTGTTTTTATTTTTTAGATAAGGTATTGTAATTATTTACACTATTTACATTGTTCAGAACGTTTCGAACGTTGTACACTTCGGCTTTCGTCAGAACCTGTCTATATTTAAGGCATTTTAATTATTTATGCTGATTATATTGTTCAGAATGTTTTCCTCATCTTTGTTGTCACGTTCCACTAGAACAATCCACTCCGTTGGACGTAATAAAGGGTTCAGTTCGAAATTCCAATAACCTAAAGAAGGCCAAAGCGAACAACGTCGTTAATATGGCAACGAAGATGAGGTTAAAAGTCCGAGCAATGTGAATTGTGATCATTTTCCGTGTTGAAAATATAGAATCAATGGAACGATTAAAAGCATTCTGAAGAACAATTAAAAACATTCGGAAGCATTTCTTCTTAAAGCAGAAATGCTTCAGAATGTTTATAAAAAGATAATGAGGAATTTTGAAGAACCGTGGATAATATTTTGAGAAAAACCCTCAGAAATATTTGACGAAAACCGCTATGGACTTGTTAACACGCTTAACGATCGCACGGTAGGTTTATACGGTTCATCTACCTCGGGCGTAGGTTTATTACTTGCTATTCGTAAACGAATCTACACCCTGACCTTCACTAATTATCCCCTATTTTATCAAAAACAATATCAACATAAAAGAGACCTTTTACGGTTAATAATAAACAATAGTTAATCAGGTTTGATTATCGTAGATGTCAGATGCAATACAGGATATTGACAAAATAGTACTCAGCATATCGCCCTGGTTTGTATTGCGCTGATATTATTTTCTGAACCCTTTATTTCATCCACCGGATTAGAATGTTCTAGTTCAACGTTTCACGCCTCTTAAGTATGTTGCAGTATCAGTTATCTCTGTTTTTATTTAACTCATTAATTTTTTTTCAGCTCTGCTGTTGTCAGGTATTGAAATTTTGGTCAAGTCACTGGATTCAAGAATCGCTTTTATCGACGGGGTCATGTGTCATGTGCAACAAAGATGAGAATAACAATCCGAACAATGTAAATGCATATATCAATACACATTTTTACTATTTGTCCTCCAATACAAAGCAGAAGAGTTACTCAAGCTAGAGGGTCACTTAATGTGGTAAATGGAAATTTGTAGGGGACGAAATGAGAGTGCAAGAGAGTATTATGAGGAGCAGTAAATTTGATATCATTTGATAAAACTGACATCTCATTTTAGCAGGTATATTACACAAACATATTTTGAAATCCTAAAAAAGAAATTTATTTATTAAAATTGTCATCCACAGACTCCAGACGACTTTGGGATCTCCTGAAACTCTTCTGAACGGTCTTCATTTTTAAATTGGTGAATGCAGCTATAATCCTTGGTTCCACTTTCAAGTTTTGTCGGTTTTTCTCAACTGCACGCCACACATAAATATCAAGAGGGGTGCAGTCAAGGTCAGTAAGGTAGTCAGATGTAAGGGGTGATGTGGTTATAGAAATTGTCTGATAGCCATAACTGGGTGCTCCTGCTTGTGTGGTATAGTGCAGAGTACTTTTGCCAGACACAGGGTCTTCCAGCAGCCTCTTGATCCTAGGCACCACTAGAGTCTGATCTCTGTGGTGAGATGAATGTAGGAATAACCTCACTATAATTATACTGATCGCTTCGAATACCATGATGTTAACTGAATATATTCTACAACTTTTTTCTGAATCCTCTACACCAGATTTGCACTCAAGCAGTTTAGCATGCCTTTGCCAGATTTCACTCGGAGTGAATTGCATCATGGTGCTCTTTCTCTCACAGACGTTGCCCCACTGTCCCTATTATATTGTGCAGGGGCACCTCGACGTGGTGTAATAGAATGGGATTTTTTTTAATCATTTCACCCCAAGCAAGGCAGAAATGCCACTGATGTACAGGGGGCTACATAACTGTAAAAATATTAATTAGAAAAGAGTGAGGAGTACAAACTAGTTAGAAAGGAACAATAGAAAGCTGAGAAAGCAGGTGCGATGACAGATACATAGGTGGAGAGAAAGGGAAGGTTATACGGGGGTGGGGAGAGAGCTAGAGTCCAGTGGTTAATAGATGAGTATTGACATTGCATTTACATTTCTGGAGGTTGTAGCGGTCAGGAAAGCAAGAATACGGGAGCGAGTTCCACAGGCGGGAAGTGCGAGAGAAGAAGCTGCAGGAGCAGAATTGTCGTCTGCAGTTGGCTAACCTGATTGTGAATGCCAGTTGCCAGTCTGGTTGCACGAGTAAACATCTGTTGAGGAGGCACCAGTGAATTAGGTTCGTTGGAGCAGAAGCCATGAAAGTAATTATAGAACAGAAAAAGGGAGGCCACATTTCGACGGTGGGGAAGTGGCTGCAGTCGAGCCGCCAGATCAGTACCTATCACATTACAGACTCTCCTTTGGAGCCTGTCGAGAACACTGAGGAGAACGGCAGGGGCACCTGACCATAAATGCCAGCAGTACTCCATGCACGGACGGATGGTTGACTTGTATATATTCAGGATGGATTCAGGCGGAAAAACATCCTGGATCGACATAGTGACCCAACCTTCTTAGCAGTAGATTTTGCTATGGATTCAATATAGTGCTTCCATTACTGTGCAGGGGCAGCTCGGCGTGGTGAAATAGTTAGCAAGCTTGTCTCGCTATAACCAGTTGCAAATGAATAGAAAATTTGATTCTCACTAGGTGTTCCATATCTTCGTCCTTGTACTACATATAAGCGGCGCTTAGAAATTCACCTGTTGTGCTAAATTAAAATTAAAATCAACGCATACGCGGGAAATTAATATTTAAAATGACGACAATTTACCGATCGCACTACATATATATATATATACATACCTTGAAGAGGCAGTTATATGCCATACTTCCTTCTCCTTATATATATATATATATATATATATATATATCAAAGTGGAATCAAGTCCCTGCAAGGACAGTCTGTTTCACGTTAAACGCTATCGTCAGAAGCATAAAAACGGACTATCAACGCTGAGTATTGAATGTTTTATATTTGCATACACTCTATCCTGATACTAAGCACTTGGGCTTAGAAATATATCCTTAATTTAAAGCCATATGTCTGTCATTATATATATATTAGTCATCCATGTACAAGCCTGTTTCGCTGTATCTCATCAGTGTGTCTAGACAAATCAACTTGCTTCTCGTCGAGGTCGAGATCTGTCAGTCGGAGTCGCTACCCCCACTAAGTCATGGGCGCAGAAATTCAGAGAAGGTAAATTTTAACGCGTTTTATATAAGCAGTCACTGAAAGAACTCAATTCATTACCAAAGAGTAATGCATATATCGCAGAAGTAGAAACGGTTTTTTAAATTTTCTTCCCGAGAGAGCTGAATCGTAATGAAAGCATAATAATTTAGTCATCCACATACAAGCCTGTTTTGCTGTATCACAGCTCATCAGTGAGTCTAGACAAATCCACTAGCTTCTGGCCGAGATCGAAACTCGACCGATTTGGTGTCAGTCGGAGTGGCTATCCCCTAAACCATAGGCGCATGGAGTCAGAGAAGGGAAATTTTAACGTGTTGTATATAAGCAGTGTATACACACGCCAGTCACCGAAAGAACTCAATTCATTTCTGAAAAAGAAAAATATATATATATATAAGTATGTGTGTGTGTTTCTTATCGATGACCTACACATGTTTAAATGCATATGTATAAATATATATGTGTGCGCGCCTACACGTGTGGCTTGCAACTCGTATCAAATTATACCTGTCTACTAGGGTGGATAGCTAATCCCCGTTCCAGATGTCAACATTATTTGTGTTTGTTTATTTCGGGCACACTTCTGTTTGTTCAACACCCACAGAGCCCACCTGTAGTTTATACTGCATCTATGCTGAGCAGACCTTATTTACACTTTCTGGAAGAGAGTGCGTTATCTCGCGTGAGCAACAGCCTAAACAAGGCCAGAACGTTCAACTCTTCCTGTTGTGACTTCGTGCTAACACAACCGTCGACAGTTCACAAAATGTCCCGTCTACTCAACAATTAACTAGGCTTTGGTCAACCCATGGCATGGTTTAAAGGCACTTTCCAAAGTGATTACCCCATAACATCAAATCGACCATGATGAGATCGTAACCGAGCCTATTGATCAGAAAGCAAACGTTCTAACCACTCAGGCACGTATATATATATATATATATATATATATATATATATATATATATATATATATTACAAATTATACTTTAAAAGTTTACATTTTGTTACGACACTGAAATATATATATATGATTTTCTAAATTGTAACCACTCGGAAGGTGGCTCATGTGAGCCGAAAGCTTAGAACCAACTTAATAAAAAATTATCCAAATGTTGAAGAATTTTTGTCTATATTTTCACCTGAAATGAAAGCCTAAATACGATGTTTAGAATGGCTCATGATCAAACATAATTAGACATTCATTGTCTCTAATATTTAACAGTATATGCTTAGAAAATTATCTGCTGCCTCGATACACTACACATATATATATAACCCAAAGTCCCACGCACACTGGCAAACATTAATAGACAATGATAGGACGTGAATACAATGTATTGTTACGTATCGAATTGAGGTTCGTTTCACATTAAGAGATAGAGAAGGGTTGCCCAATCTTGCTTAATGTAAAATCTACATAGCATAATTTCTGATGTTTGATAGCCCATGAAAATTTACAAATAGGATTTTGTTACATACAAATTAAGAGTAAACTCTTATTTTAATCCAATGAGTTCTTAATTCATATCCAATAAATAATTATACATCTTGAATTTTTTTTTCTTATTTACCTTGTATATTAATTGTGATTAAAAAAGAGCACTACCAACACATTTCTACGGGTCATATATTAAAGTTCAAATATAGGCTTCTGGCTTCTGGTTGGGATCCAAAATGACCAGAATAAGACCAGTTTAAGACCAGTTTAGACCGGTTTTGAACCTATCCACCGCTTACGCGGTAGATAGGTAATATATATTTTTTTTAATCATATAACTCCGAGCAAGGCGGTAACGCCACTGATGTGCAGGGGGCTACGTAAGAGTGAAAAGATTGGAAAAGAGAAAGCCGGAAACCACATCCTAAACAGGGAACAAGGGATGAGCCTCTTCACCTGAACAGTAGACGTGACCACGACCTGGGCGTACGCGCTCCTGTTCCCCAAATTAAAAAAATACCTTGTGTCACATCTCTCTCAAGTGGGGGAGAAGAGTAAATATCCATATATTAAAGTTCAAAGAGTCGCGTGTGACTTACGAGCCGCGGTTTGGCAATCCCTGATATATAACAATAGCATTACATTAATTCGAAGATATAATATTTTACAAAGTATTTCACGGCTTCTGCTCCGATGAACTTAGATCACTGGTGCCCTCTAAATACGAATTTACACGAGATACTAGATTAGCAACTAGATCCCACCCTTTTACAGTGAAACTGATAAAATGCAACCGCAACTTCTACTCCAACAGTTTCGTTCCACGCACTTCCCGACTGTGGAATTCTTTTCCACACGATTGCTTCCCCGACGGATACAATCTCCAGGAGTTTAAATGTATGGTTAATAGACACCTCCTAACACACTAACCTGCTCCCATTCTATCAAACATTCTTCCCATCTGCCCAACCCTCATCCTCGGTATCCTTACTCATCTGTCACCTTCCTCCTGACATTCCCTATGTCTAACCACTCCTTTTCTTTACCTTCCCTATGTAGCCCCATGCGCAATAGTGGCAGTGGAATGCCTTGCTTGGGGTGAGATGATTAAAAAAAAACACTCTTCCCATCTGCCCAACCCTCATCCTCGGTATCCTTACTCATCTGTCACCTTCCTCCTGACATTCCCTATGTCTAACCACTCCTTTTCTTTGCCTTCCCTATGTAGCCCCATGCGCAATAGTGGCAGTGGAATGCCTTGCTTGGGGTGAGATGATTAAAAAAAAAATTGTCTAATTAAGTTTGGTCTACTCCCTACATTCACTAACCCTAGACTTGTCCAGAACATGGCTGCAACAGAAAATATTTTTTGAGGGTTTATATTTTCACACTTTGCTTGGCTGGTAAAAGGACATTAGATTAACGTATATAGCAAGGATATATCGAGAGGATGGTGATATCCATTGAAAGTAATTGAAAGCGTAATAGTTTAGAAAGATTTCAAGACATGAGAAATAAATGATTTCTCATTGGCTTTTCGAGTCACGTATTGAAAGTCCGGCGTCTGTCGAAAGCATACATTTCGAAGTGAACGCTTTTGTTTATTTTCGCTTTTTAGCTTCTTGAACAATCAACTCCATTCTTAAAAACGTAAGTCTTTTCGAATTCTATCTCATTTCTCAATTTCTTCTCAGTTGAACTTATTCAATCAATATCTTTATTTCACCCCCTCTCCCTACCTATTTATCTATCTAGTTTTCTTTCTCTTTAATCTCACTCAATACTGTGTTTCTACTATCTATTCTTTAATCCCATTCGCTATCAAATTTCCCTTCTCTCTCATTTATTTGATCTTTAAATTTTTACTCCCTCTTGTCATTTCTCTCTCTGTGTCTCTCTGTCTCTCTCTCAAGCATTTCTCACTTAATACGTGTCTCTATTTCTCATTTTACGTTTTTCGTTGTCTCTCTACTCTCATTCAATACTTCACTTTTCCTTCATGAATTCAATAATACATCCTTCCTTAGTATTAGTCTATCATTCTGAGATGAAGTAGTATTTCCATCAGTTACATTGTTCGTAATGTTGTTTTCATCTTTATTGCAATGTTTACGAAATTTCGACCGTTGTACGCTCCGGCCTTCTTCAGGTGATAAGATTATTTAACCGAACCCTTTCTTTCGATCACTGATGTACATTATTCTCGTTCCATGTGCATTGCAACTTTTGGTTATCATGTAGTTACCTCCCTTTAACACATTTCTCTAAGTTATTTGTTCACCACTGCTCTAGCCTGGTATTGAACTCACAACTCTTTGGGTCAAGTCACTGGATCTAACCAACGCCTATATCCGCGCTCACTATATCTTCCCTTTCCTCTGAAGGTTTGCTTCTCTTTTACTCGTTAATACCAGTTTCTGTACGATCAATGAAGTTAAGCAACGTCGACACTGGTCAGTACCAAGATGGGTGACCGGTTTGGAATAGACGTGCTGAAAGTTTGAATGTTCGGATGGTGTAATAGATAAGAGCTCGGAGTTTTTATCCGGAGTGCCGATTAATAATTTTCTCCGAGTTTTTTTTTAATTCTTACAATTTAAGAATATATTCTGGATTTAAATAAACTGTAAAAGGGATGAATGAATCAATCTTTCTATTATACAATTTTAAAAAAAACCTTTCTCTCTCTTAGTTGGTTTTCTTTCATTCAAGGCTTAATTTGTGGTGATGCCGACCGAGCAAAAGCAAGGCACCGGATGTTCGCACTTTCACGAACAAAAAGCAAATGACCAAAAGTCGTCGGTGCGCATCCGGTTCGTGCAAATATTCCGGTTGAAAAATAAAAATTAATTAAATATTAACTTTTCAGTTCGCGAGCCTACGAGAATTTTATTTATCGGCCAATGGGAAGCCCAGAATCAAATACGGATATGAATTCCCAAATGATCACCTGCGATCCAAAAAGTTGAAATAAAAAGCCGATACAGAAAGCACCCAGACAGACAGACCGACGCAGGTAGACGAGAGTAATTAGTAGCTTGACCCAAGTCGAGCGGCTTACTATGCTCACCTCTCCTTTCCTTCTTCCCTGTCTCAAAACTAGTTACTGACCTAAGGAGCGAATACATCAAAGACATTCCTTACTTACTCGGATCCCACATTCCTAAGCATTAATTCTCTTTTCAGCATTTTATTGCCATGAACATTTTAACGTCCGTTGGACCTATACTTCAAGTAATACGTTAATTGTAAAACCTTAATTGATATGTGTATATATAAAACGTTATTTTTCAACTCAATTTGCTTTTCTTGGTTTGTAATCATTTTATGACTTATCACAACGAGGCCAAATTCCGTTAATCATCAACAACATACTACTACCCTTTACTATAAACTGGGAAAGAATGGATAAAGAAATTTATAAATTCACCTATAAATTCACCTATTTTATCTTCTCGAATTTCATTCCATTGTATGCTTTATTTTATCTCTTTCCGTCACTGTCCTTTGAATTCGTAATTCCTCTTCTTTACTTTTCGACTAATTCAGTACCGAGGTAATTTTCTATTAATTCTTTTTCTGTTATATAAGTGTAAGTATCGCTTCATCACTCCATCCATACATGCAACACTTTCTTTATTCCTTACTTTCATGTCATTCTGTTGTCTTCCTCATGAATTATTCCATAATTAATCTTTTTCTCTTTCCTTCTGAATTATTTCAATTCGTCGTTCATCTTCTTTCCTTTTCAACTAATTCAGTACCGAGGTAGTTTCTTATAATTCCTTTCCTGTTATACAAGTGTAAGAATCGCTTTTTTCACTTGATCCATGAATGTCACACTTTCTTTCTCCCATACACTCATGCCATTCTGCTGTCTTACCTCTTGTGTTATTCAATAACTAGCAGTATAGCCCGGCGTTGCTCGGGTGTAATGAAAGCCTTAATACTAATCCATGGTCCTGGAGCTCAGACTCAGCTTAAAGAACATTTGTGTGAAGTTTGGTGAGAATCGGATAAAAATTGTGGATTTGTATAAAGGACAGACAGATAAACAGACACACACACAAACAACTTACTTTATATATATATATATATATTATCGATTTTCTGCACTATCGTAAGAATTACAACCTTGAAACTTCTGAATATCGTTTCTTATGTCTTTGTCTATGAGTGTATCAAATTTGATTAAAATCGGACCACTCCTTCGATAACCCGATTTTTTCGATTATCGATTTTCGAAACTTATCGGGGGGTAGCTCGACACAAAACCGAGCTAAGAACACTCGCAGACGCTTATAGTACAACTGTGTAAATTTTCAAGAAAATGGGTTCAGCCGTTTCGGAGTCTATAGGTAACGGATACACATACACACAGAGACACACAGAGAAAAAGTTCCATTTATAAATAAGTTTAGATTAGTCTTCTAACAGTCGAATTTTCGTTTGTTTACGTTATCTTTTGCCAAGCGTTTTGTTTATTATATTCAAATGGTTGATATATTCTCCGGCCTTGACTACGCTGTTTATCAAAACAAAACACAATTTCGCCTGCCACACAAGAAACAGGACAATTTTGATAGAAATAAAGAGGAGAGTACTGGATTGCTGTGTGATGTCGGTTCTTCAATATAGCAGTGAATGTTGGACAATATCATCGAAGATGTAGGAAAAACTTGCAGCAGGTGAAATGTAGTTCTACAGAAGCATACTAGATATAAAGTGGGGGATCAGTTCCATATTAGAATCAATATATAAACTGACCCCTCACTTTTTGGTCACAACAGTTTCTATACATTTATATTCCTGAAATACAAAAGCACAAGGATGCATTCCAGAAGCTGTGTAGAGTATTAAGAAACAGGACAATTTCCCTAGAAATAAGGGGGAGAGTACTGGATTGCTATGTGATGTCAGTTCTTGAATATAGCACTGAATGTTGGACAATATCTTCGAAGATGAAGGAAAAACTTGAAGCAACTGAAATGTGATCCTACTGAAGCATTTTTTAAGTGGGTAATCAGTTCCATATTACAATCAATATATAACATGACCCCTTACTTTGTGGTCACAGCAGTTTCTATACATTTATATTCCTGAAATCCAAAAGCACAAGGATGCATTCCAGAAGTTGAGTAAAGTATTAAGAAACAGGACAATTTTGCTAGAAACAAAGAAGAGAGTATTGGATTGGTATGTGATGTCAGTTCTTCAATATGGCAGTGAATGTTGTACAATATCAAAAAAGATGAAAGGAAAACATGAAGCAGCTGAAATGTGGTTCTACAGAAGGATGCCTCGAATATCATGGACCGAGCATGCGAGCAATGGCGAGGTTTTAGAAAAGATGAAGACAAAAAGGAAATTAATACTAAGCCTCAGGAAGAGACAACTAGAGTTCCTTGGACATGCAATGAGGAAGGAGGGCTTGGAGAACCTTATTCTGAGAGGCCAGATATAGGGGGAAAGAGAGAAATAGGAAAGTAGCGGATAACATATTTGAAGGACCTGATCATGTGGATGACGGAACGAGGGTTGCATGGTGCAACAGGAGAAAGTGTGCTATGAGCCACCAGTGAAAGGGAAATGTGGAAAGCCATGATGGCCTACGTCCTGAAAGGACATAGCACATAAAAGCAAAAGATGACACAGTGCATTCTTTGAATTTTCAAAACAATATTTATTTTCTTTTTAAATTTTTGCCCGCCTGCATTGTTGCATCAAATAATATTTGTTTAATCTAAATATACATTAAACAGAAATTACACACTACGGTCAAAGTATATATAACAGAAAGGCATGGAAAGAAATATAAAATAATAGTTCTTGAATAACGTAAAAATAGTCTCCCTCAACCAAGTGTCTACGTCTGTGTATACAAAACGCCCAGAAAAACTGACGAAAGGGGTCTGGATTCATCATGAAAATGCTCCTGCAGACAAGTCCTTAATTTCAATCACTGCTGTACTTGACTGTGGCTTTGAACTGGTTGATCACCCTCACTATTCTCCTGACTTTAACATCAGCTGTTCCCCATCATGCAAAAAAACAAAACAAAAAAAAACATACAAACAAAATAGTTGAGAACCAAAATTGCTGTTGATGACGTTTTTTGTTAAGAAAACAAAAAGAACCGGCTTCTTTGATCAGTATGATGTCATTATATCTGAAAAGAATCTATAGTCACGTGTATTTCCACACAACTACATTCACTAATTGTACATATACACAGGCGAAATCACGTGATAATCTTGATTTTTCGCTCTTTTACGGGATGTATATGTAGCAGACAAGTGGTACACCCAGGGCAGTAGCGGCAGAAACACAGAAGACGAAGGAAAGCAGTTGACAGCCGTCCCCAATAGCAGCACGCTTTTGCTGGGTACGCGTTCTTCAATATAAAGCAATTTTCTCACACACCCGCACTAATTGCAAGACGCAAGTAGAAACCTTTTTATATCTTTGAATAACACTTGTACAAATTGCTAAATTGGTACAAGATTTCTCGTCGGTATAACACGTAAGTCCAACTCACCTTCCCTTACTGAACCAATCTTCTAGAACTGACAAGATAAACCTATTTCCAAATTCAGTATTCTACCCACAATTTCTATTAATATTAATCCAAACATAAATTACATTTGACGCAGCTAAGTCTTCAAACAACAAAGAACTTTGCAACTTACCTAAGAACTTTAACACAATCTTCTACAGAAAATGAAAGACATTTTAATCAAACACACTACGTCTGTACAATGTATGTAAATCCTGTTATTTGTTAATACACTTTATTTTATAACAAATAATGCTTTGATCATTTATTCAATGTTCCATTTGTTAATTGGATGAGTGAATGCAACCGTATAAATTTATTTGTTGGAATGCAGAAATTTAGTTACAAAGTCTTTCGGAATGGCCTTGTGCCATGTTAAATTCAGACCTAAAATTTCTATGCATATTGAGGCTATAACAAATCAATACAGTTATTAATAAGGTGATTTTATATAGCAAACCTTAGACATGGAACAAGAACAAAAAATGATACTACCTTGTGCAAGTATATGTCTAGCCACACTTATGAGCAGTGGTGATACAGCGAATTAGGCCTGTATGTCGATGACAAATACACACACACACACACACACACACACACACACACACATATATATATATATATATATATATGTGCGTGTGTGTGTGTGTGTGTGTGTGTGTGTGTGTGCGGGCGTTGTATATTTATTTATTTATAAAGAAACAAGTCTATCCAATAGCATTGTCCTTTGTTCTCTCTTGTGACATTATATTTCCGGGTAAAACAGGTTCTTGTTGTTTCCCGTCATTACCTCTCTTTTAACCAAGTTCTTTTTTCTATGAGCCCATTATTATTTATTGCATATAAAAATTACTTGCCCGTCAAACGATGCTTTTTGCCAACGATGATTATGGAAATAAATGTGATACAAAGAAACGGTTCCGTGGTGTGGCAATGCTTTTTGCTTCGTCTCTAAATTAACTGAGTAGAAAAAGTGGAGAGAATAAATTGCATTTCTTTTGTAGAATAAAACGTTTATTTGTTTATGAAAAAAAAGGTTTCGGGGAAGACGATTGCCTGCGATGACGAGACGATATTAATTTATTATCTCGATCTATATAGAATTTTTATATACGGCTCCTGTTTGGGAATCAATGATACCTTCCGTCTTCTTTCTTTCTTTCTTTCTTTCTTTCTTTTATCCTTACTTCTTATCTACCAAGTCTGATAACTTATCTATTTATGCATACCTATCTCTCTCTCATTCTCTTTCTCTCTCTCTCACTCTCTCTCTCTCTATATATATATATATATCAAAAGTTTTTTATAAATGGAACTTTGACTCTGTGTGTGTGAGTGTGTCTGTATGTGTGTGTGTCCCCGTTACCTATAGACTCCGAAACGGCTCAACCAATTTTCTTGAATATTTACACAGTTGTACTATAAGCGTCTGCGAGTGTTCTTAGCTAGGTTTTGTGTCGATGTACCTCCGATATATATCGAAAATCGGTAATCGAAAAAATCGGATTATAGACGGAGTGGTTCGATTTTAATCAAATTTGATACACTCATAGACAAAGACATAAGAAACGACAATCAGAAATTTCAAGGTTGTAGTTCTTACAGTAGTGCAGAAAATCGATAATATATATATATATATATATATATATATATATATATATATATATATATATATATATATAAAAGGCAAGATGTTTGTGTGTGTGTCTGTTTACCTGCCTGGATGTCTGTATTTTTCAGCCCTTTTATTTTAGGTTTTAATTTGGGTTTGGCTCTAAGTTGGTATAATTGTAGTTCTTAGTCTCAGCTATGATACCATTTACTCAGGGGACTTATTTAAGCTTCAAAATTCAGTTTACGAGGAAAAAGTCTTATTTGATATCGATACCGGAAAATCAAAATTTGACTTACATCCATTCATTTTTCTTTCAATCTACGGTTTCGTTTTAACTGGAAACAATTATTGCTTTTTAGTCTTTCGTGCCAACGTCCAAAGAGTCTGAGCTCCATGACCATGGATTAGTTTTAAAGCTTTCGTTACACCCGAGCAACTCCAGTCTATACTACTGGTATATCTATCTATCTATCTATCTATCTATCTATCTATCTATCTATCTATCTATCTATCTATCTATCTTAAAAACAGAAATAGGGTTGTTCCAACGAGATAAATTGATATAGAATAAAAAGTCCTAGAAGCCGTGGAAGTTTTGTTTAAACTGTAGATGTATTGTTGCTATTATGATTAATATTGCTTGCTATTTGTATGATACATTTAGTGTCCACACTGGTATTTGTGACGCTACACGTGTTTCGAGTTTAAAGTTGACTCCCTTCAGGCGAATCAACTTGTGACTTCACATATAGGGATCCGTTTGCTTTTCTGATGGCCAAGGTTGATGGCCTTCTGTATCTCGGAGGAATTTGAAATTGTTGTCTACACGTCATCTTTCATATAATATAAATAAATATAACAATAAATCTACAATTTAAACAAAACGTTCACGGTTTCTATCACTTTTTATTATCTCTCTCTCTCTTTCTCTCTCACTCTCTCTCTCTATCTCTATCTCTCTCTCTCTCTCTCTCTCTATATATATATATATATATATATATATATATCTCCACCACTTTTTGATATCTAAATTTTAAATTGAATTTAAAAAATAAGAATTTTTCTTAAAGCTTTTATTTTAGTGTTTATTGAAAACTAAATGAATAAATTTACTATTTCCAGTAAGCAAAATACTTTGGCTTATTTCAAACAGAAATTATATTGATTGAAATCTAAAATTTTGAAATTAATTTTTAATTTTTCAACTTTTTGACCATTTTTAAGCAGTCGACACATTTGTAAACAAAAGTTAATTCTTGGTTTTAAAAGTCTTGTAAAAATAAAATATACATCTGTGACACATTATTTAAAAAATTAGCATGTTTAATGTTAAATTATTCAGATTTACACACATATTACTTACTTATGGCTTGAAATCTAGAATAAAACTATTTCTTGAGCAAAAAGTTTAAGTTGGTTTAAACTTTCCAACGTAATGTGCTGAAATGTGTAGACAGATTTATAAATGAGATAATTTAAGCGTATGACGATTACAAAGTGACATAATTGTACAATTTTTTTCGGTGAGGGGAAAAAACACAGAAACACGTGACCTTTTAATGTACACACAGAAATTACTATAAAAAAACTTTCAATACATTTTGCATTAAACCTTTCAATTTTCGATTAGTAAATATAATCTTCACATTATAACTTACCAGCCTAACGTCTATATTTTTTGGAAATATATAAAAAAATATTTTTGAAAATTTATAAATTATTATAATTAAAAGAAGTGAAAACAAGTCTTTTAAAATTTCTTCATCAATCGAAAAAAATTGTTTTTAGACTATAATATCTGACATTTATAGTATTTATTAAAGCAATTTAAAGCTTATCTAATAAAATAATGTAATAGTTTTATTACATTTTTATTTCACAATTCGAGGCAGATTTTCGGTAAAAGGGGCTAAATGGTTTTAAAAATAATACAAGATGTACAACGGTTTTTGCCTACAGATTTTAATTTCTTGAAATTTAATGAGTTTACGTGGAGGTTGGGTGTAACAGATGTAAAAAAAATACCAATATCTTTATAAATAACAATTTAAAATTAATTTCTGTTATTTGTGATTATGTCCTTAAAATTTTATTAACATTTGACAAATATTTAATTTTTGCAAGAATTTTCAAATAAATGTGTTCGTCAGCGGAAAACACGTGCATTATGTAATATTATGCTTTTTATTGCAAACTCACGTAACGTTTTAGGTCACCTCTAATGAAAATAAAAACAAGAATTTTCCAGAATTTCGAACGTGTTACAAAGGATTAAAGAATTTAAAAATCAATTAAAAAATATATCCATCTTTCCTCTTAATGATAAGATAAACATTTTGATGAAAAGTTTTCTTTTTATTCAGTTTTGAACCTTATTTCCTCATACTATGCTGTTTTTCGGTGATTTATTGGAGGTAGCTACTATCTATCTCTATGTATGTATGTATGTATGTATGTATGTATGTATTTATGTGGGCGCATTAGAACGTTTGCTTTCTGACCATGAAAACCGGGTTCGAATCTCACAATGGTCGATTTGTCAAGAAAGTAACTTCTTGATTTTATCGGTCTGAAGGGGGCGATCGCAAAGTGCCTGAAAACTATACTACGAGTTGACCTAAGCCTTGTAAGTAAAATTTCTTTCAGGAGTCGTCGATAGTTGTGCTAGCTTGAAGTCACAAGTCATCGTGAGCGAGGGTTTGAGAGTCCTGGCCCTGTGCAGATTGTTGTTCACGATAGATACAAACTGTAACTAAGATTCGCTCTGCATAGATGCAGTATAAACTATATATGGGCTCGCTGAGTGTAGAACAAAGACAAGTGTGCTTGAGCAGGCACCTACATTTGGGATTAGCTAGCCGCCCTTGCAGATGGATATCCTTGAATACGAGTGGATAGTATCGATCTGTCTCTTCAGATCTCTCTGTCTATCTCACTATCTATCTATTTCTCTATCTCTATCTCAGTTTGTTTCTATCTCTCTTTCTCAGTTACTTTCAATCTATCTATCTATCTATCTATCTATCTATCTATCTATCTATCTATCTCTATCTCAGTTTGTTTCTATCTCTCTTTCTCAGTTACTTTCAATCTCATCTATCTATCTATCTATCTATCTATCTATCTATCTATCTATCTCTATCTCAGTTTGTTTCTATCTCTCTTTCTCAGTTACTTTCAATCTATCTATCTATCTATCTATCTATCTATCTATCTATCTCTATCTCAGTTTGTTTCTATCTCTCTTTCTCAGTTACTTTCAATCTATCTATCTATCTATCTATCTATCTATCTATCTATCTATCTCTATCTCAGTTTGTTTCTATCTCTCTTTCTCAGTTACTTTCAATCTCATCTATCTATCTATCTATCTATCTATCTATCTATCTATCTATCTATCTATCTCTATCTCAGTTTGTTTCTATCTCTCTTTCTCAGTTACTTCATCTATCTATCTATCTATCTATCTATCTATCTATCTATCTATCTATCTATCTATTCAGATCTATCTGTCTGTATCTCTCTATCTCAGTTTGTTTTTATCTCTTTATCCTTCTCAGTTTCTTCCTATTGTAACGCATCACTAGGCTAGAGAAACGGGGATGGCTCACTAACCTACTGAACCTAGATGTCCTAGCGTTGCTACAGGGCCACTAAATCTCCACTCTTTCCGCGAATTACATCAGTAGACGATTTATAAGTGATGGAAAGTAAGTATATGGTGTTATATAATTCTTAGCTCACTGAAATGGAGGTCAATTTCAATATCAGCGAGATGCAGATGAAAGTTCAATTAAATCAAATGGCTAAACGGCTGGTTATTTTGGTAATTCAAGAACATTATTTTTTTTTCTTTTATTGCCATAACGACGGAAACATAAACAAACGCTGGAGATAAAACAAAAAATTAAACAAAAAAAAAAAAACGGAAAATCTTTGGAGATCTCTGAAGTTCCTTCAATTAATATATATATTCCTATATCTCAAATTTTTATCCAATTTCAGATTGGATCTACCTTCATTAAACCAAGAGTCTTTCTTTCTTATTTCTTTTTTTTTCTTTTAAGTTTCCAATACAACCAAGAATGTTCATGTTCCTGAAAAAAAATAAAAATAAAATAAAAGAATATATTTTTGTTTTGGGAATGATTTTTGAGTTAACAGAGTTCAAGGGAGTGTGTGATAAAGACCGGTACTGGAGAAAACAGTTGGGAATTTTGAAGGTAGATTATAATTTTGTTTGTCTGGAGACTCTTTTCTCATTCTCATATAATTCTCTTTTTTCTTTATCCTTTCTTTCTCTGGATGGCATTTTTTTGTTTTTAACGAGTTTGACTTTCCTCGGAGTATTTTGGCGTTAACGTTTCTTACGTCTTCTCAATTAGACATTCAAGCAGCAACTAATTGTTTTCCAAATTCTAATTACAAGCAGATCGTCTTTGGCGGTTTATTTCTTTCAGCCAATCAAATGACGTTTTTCTTTCTCTTCCCTGCTGTCTCTGTGTTCTTTAGCGTTTCTTTCTCACTGTTAATCTCTTTGTCTTCGCATACATTACAAATTTAAAGAGAGAGTTATTTACTCTCCGCATGTTCGTATACGCTTATAAAGAAGGAAACAGAGAAATTTTTTCACCCGTCTCCACGATGCATACATCGTCACACTATCTATCTATCTATCTATCTATCTATCTATCTATCTATCTATCTATCTATCTATCTATCTATCTTCTCCTGTTCCTATCTATCTATCTATCTATTCTCTCCTGTTCCTATCTATCTATCTATCTATCTATTCTCTCCTGTTCCTATCTATCTATCTATCTATCTATCTATCTATCTATCTATTCTCTCCTGTTCCTATCTATCTATCTATTCTCTCCTGTTCCTATCTATCTATCTCTCTATTCTCTCCTGTTCCTATCTATCTATCTCTCTATTCTCTCCTGTCCTATCTATCTATCTATCTATCTATCTATCTATCTATCTATCTATCTATCTATCTATTCTCTCCTGTTCCTATCTATCTATCTATCTATCTATCTATCTATCTATCTATCTATCTATCTGTCTATCTATCTATTCTCTCCTGTTCCTATCTATCTATCTATCTATCTATCTATCTATCTATCTATCTATCTATTCTCTCCTGTTCCTATCTATCTATCTATCTATCTATCAATCTATTCTCTCCTGTTCCTATCTATCTATCTATCTATCTATCTATCTATCTATATCTATCTATCTATTCTATCCTGTTCCTATCTATCTATCTATCTATCTATCTATCTATCTATCTATCTATCTATCTATCTATTCGTCCTATCCTATCTATCTATCTATCTATCTATCTATCTATCTATCTATCTATTCGTCCTGTTCCTATCTATCTATCTATCTATCTATCTATCTATCTATCTATCTATTCGTCTG
Organism: Ascarosepion bandense; assembly: GCA_037127315.1. Lineage (NCBI taxonomy): Eukaryota > Metazoa > Mollusca > Cephalopoda > Sepiida > Sepiidae > Ascarosepion > Ascarosepion bandense. The sequence goes on from JBBBDQ010001927.1 coordinate 265,038, forward strand.
TTCCTATCTATCTATCTATCTATCTATCTATCTATCTATCTATCTATCTATCTATCTATCTATCTATTCTATCTATTCCTATCTATCTATCTATCTATCTATCTATCTATCTATCTATTCGATTCTGTTCCTATCTATCTATCTATCTATCTATCTATCTATCTATCTATTCTCTCCTGTTCCTATCTATCTATCTATCTATCTATCTATCTATCTATCTATCTATCTATCTATCTATCTATCTATCTGTCTATCTAAGTCGAGTAAGATCTATCTATCTTTCCTTCTCAGTTTCTTCATATATATCTATCTATACCTAGGAAGTGTTCTAGCAGGAAATGGAAAGTGTGACACTGAGATCCGAAGGCGAATTGGCATGGCAAAGGACGCGTTCCAGAAGGTGAGTAAAGTACTAAGACACATGAAAATTTCACTAGAAACAAAGAAAAGAGTGCTGGATTGCTATGTGATGTCAGTTCTTCAATACGGCAGTGAATGCTGGACAATATCATAAAAAATGAGGACAAAACTGGAAGCAGCGGGAATGTGGTTCTAGAGAAGGATGCTGTGGATATCGTGGACTGAGCATGCAAGCAATGATGAGGTGTTGGAAAGAATGGCAACAAAAAGGAAATTAATACTGAGCATTAGGAAGAGACAACTGAAGCTCCTGGGACACGCATTGAGGAAGGAGAGCTTGGAGAATCTGATACTGACTGGCCAGATAGAAGGAAAAAGAGACAGAGGAAGGCAGCGGATAACATATTTGCAGGGCCTGATCAGGTGGATGACGGAACGGGGTTTGCCAGGAGTAACAAAAGCAAACATACGAAGAGCCACAAGGGATAGGGAGACATGGAGAACTATGATCGCCTACGTCCTGAAGGGACGGCACATAGAAGAAGTAGAAGAAGATGTATCTCCTAGTTTCTTCAAATCTATCTATCTATCTATCTATCTATCTATCTATCTATCTATCTATCTATCTAATTCTGTTCATATCTATCTATCTATCTATCTATCTATCTATCTAATTCTGTTCATATCTATCTATCTATCTATCTATCTATCTATCTAATTCTGTTCATATCTATCTATCTATCGATCTATCTATCTATCTATCTATCTATCTCATTCTGTTCATATCTATCTATCTCATTCTGTTCATATCTATCTATCTCATTCTGTTCATATCTATCTATCTCATTCTGTTCATATCTATCTATCTATCTATCTATCTATCTATCTATCTATCTATCTATCTATCTATCTCATTCTGTTCATATCTATCTATCTCATTCTGTTCATATCTATCTATCTATCTATCTATCTATCTATCTATCTATCTATCTATCTATCTATCTATCTATCTCATTCTGTTCATATCTATCTCATTCTGTTCATATCTATCTATCTCATTCTGTTCTATCTATCTATCTATCTATCTATCTATCTATCTATCTATCTCATTCTGTTCATATCTATCTATCTCATTCTGTTCATATCTATCTACCTATCTATCTATCTATCTCATTTTATTCATATCTATCTATGTATTTCGCTATGCTTTTCATGTTCGTATTTACCTATCTGTCTGGTTTACGACCACATCAGTTCCCATGAAAGCAATGTTGTGCTTGGTCGTTATGAAGAAATGTAAGCTTGCTTGAGCGAGTCACGAAATGGATAACACTGAGTTAAAAAACTTTAAAATATTCATTTCTAACTGCAATTTTATGACATGGACACCGATGTTTTCAAAATAACCTATTTTCCAAAAATTACATCCCAGACTTATTCCGCGCTGAGATGAAAACTGAAAAAGTTTTAGAATCTTATATAAATTTCAAAACCTTGGGAATTTTTTATAGTTTCCAGAACTTCTAGAACGTTCTAGCGACTTAGATGTCAATGTAAATACACGGAACGTAAACAAAATGCAACCCCAACTTCTACTCCAACAGTTTCTTTTCTCGCACTTCCCGACTGTGGAATCCCCTACCACATGATTGCTTCCCCGACGGCTACAATCTCCAGGAGTTTAAATGTAAGGTCAACAGACACCTCCTAACACACTAACTCGCTCCCATTCTTTCAAACAGTCTTCCCATCTGCCCAACCCTCATCCTTGGTATCCTTACCCATCTATCACCTTCCTCCTGACATTTTCTATGTCTAACCACTACTTCTCTTTACCGTCCCCTATGTAGCCCCATGCGCAATAGTGGCAGTGGAATGCCTTGCTTGGGGTGAAATGATTAAAAAAAAGTTCAGGTTATTTTTTGCTGTTGATCTTAGTCAGCCGTTTGTAAGATGTTCTTTTTTGTCTGATTGGCTTTGAGCAGACTTGTGAAATGTAGTACCGCTCAAGACAATCTTCATTTGGTACGTTTGATCGTCGAGAAAGATTGAGAGTGAAACCCTGCTGATTATTTTAAATCAGTCTAAGGTATTCGATAAAGTTAACCTTCGTTTTCTGGTGGACGTTCTCTCAATCGCCCGTGTTATGTGGTGCGCTTGGAATGATAAAAAAAGGAAAACAACAATACCTTGAAAATATCTATGGTAATACCAGCTTAAGAGAAATGCAAATCATTGACTTTTTAAGTACAGCCCATACATTAAGATGGATTTTGTCTATGTAACGATAGTGTTGTTATTTGAGTTAGAAAAAACAAATCATGAAATGTATTCATAGTTACACACTACAACCTGCCCTAGGCCTTCCACAGACTTGGTAGGTAGTGTGACCATAGCAGAAATCGAAATATAATAATAATAATGCTAGCCAACAGACCAGGAATTATAATGAAAGACTTAAGAAATAAACGTACTTCACTATGTTTAAAATCATCCCCGTAAACAAATTTACAAATGATTGGAGATGCCATTACAGAGACAACGTTTCACTTCTTGAGTTCGAGTTTTTGTTTGACGGCATATCAACGCCTCTGTGGGTTATTTAATGCCAAATAGGTGGTGGTTTAAGGTATTTTTTAAATGTTCAGTTATAGTGAGAAGGTTGATTTAATCAGCTTTTAAATGAATTTTTTTTGTTTTTATTCTTTTTTATTTTAGAAAATTGAAAATGTCTTCTAGTTTTGTATTAAAAATGTTTTACTGAGAATATTTTTTTTCTTTCGAAATGTGTTATGGTAATATTTTTTCTTCAAAAATGTATTGTTGGTAAGATTTTTTCTTCAAAAATGTATATTTGCCTATAAAAGTTTATATATATATATATATATATATATATATATATATATATATATATATTTCTATAAAGTGTATTTTTATACTTTCATAGTTTTTTTTTATTTTTTTATCCCGGTTTGGAGGTTAACTATTTGCCCATAGCTGAGACCCTAACAGGTGCTACCACTCCGGGTCTGAGTGGACCTGGAAACAACAGCAATTAAGAGTTGGTTCCACGCTTCTCACAACCTCCCAATCAGAGGCCTTGCTGCCGGATGCAGTTTACTGTCATGCCCAGGACCTTCACTTCTTGAGTTGAGTAACTGTCAATATAGCTCGTGTTATTCGAAATATTATTCTCATATGTGATTGTTGCGTATTTTATTAGAAGAGATGCTGAAATATTAGAAAAAAAAGATTGTCTTTGGAAAGATAACTTTACATGAACAAACAATAGCAGCCAATTACAGTGTAAAACAAACATTGTCAATAGAATATCTTTACGTCAGTTCATTTAGCTCTCACTATAAGATAGACGTTATTAAACCGAGGTCCTAAGGCATACATTTATTTTCGAAGAATCTATATTTGATGAAATATAAATGAATGGTTCACATCACAGCTACACTCTAAAGATCCAGGCCAAATGAGAAAAGGAAAGACAAGAAAAATGAACAGAAAAGACATGAAATAAATTCTTGTTAATCCAAGTAACTTGTAAACAACCACGTTTTGCCTGAAAGCTAAAAGACATTATATATATATATATATATATATATATATATATATATATATATATAACCGGAAATTTACAGGAAGTAGAAAAAAGTAAACAGGTGGATTTAAAAAAATAAGAAAATGATGGGCAAGTTTGTAAGAGAAGAGTTGTGTGTTCTAGATCAGGACTGAACAGCCATTAAAATGCAAGTATAAGAAAAGTAGACATGAGTTTTGTGATTGCAAGGACCGCGGATGATTATGTTGGAAGAAAATATAAAAATAGAAACTGCACTTGCATCTTACATCATATATTTTCATTTTAGAACTTGTTAATTTGTGTACAACAAACGACAGTATGATTCTCTTATGGGAAGGATTGTTCGTGCGACATCAGAAAACACTAAGTCAGGCCAAAACATTTCAGAGCTGTAAACCATAATGTCCTTCAGAAATGGAGAAAAAAAAAGTTTTCTAATGGAGAAATAATAAACGAACGACATTGACGGACATACCAACACACACACACACACACACACACACACATATATATATATATATATATAAACTTATTTATAAATGAAAGTTTGCGTGTGTCTGTGTGTATGTGTATCCGTTACCTATAGACTCCGAAACAGCTGAACCAATTTTCTTGAAAATTTACACAGTTGTACTATAAGCGTCTGCGAGTGTTCTTAGCTAGGTTTTGTGTCGAGGTACACCAGATAAATATCGAAAATCGAAAAAATCGTGTTATAGAAGGAGTGGTTCGATTTTAATCAAATTTGATACACTCATAGACAAATACATAAGAAACGATATTCAGAAGTTTCAAGGTTGCAGTTCTTACAATAGTGCAGAAAATCGATAATATATATATATTGAACAGTTGAAGAGGCTCATCCCTTGTTTCCTGTTTAGGATGTGGTTTCCGGCTTTCTCTTTTCCAATCTTATCACTCTTACGTAGCCCCCTGCACATCAGTGGCGTTACCGCCTTGCTCGGGGTGATATGATTAAAAAAAATATAAAGAAGGCAAGGTGTTTGTGTGTGAGTCTGTTTACCTGTCTGTATGTCTTTTATACAAATCCACAATTTTTATCCGATTCTCACCAAACTTCACACAATTATTCTTTAGGCAGAGTCTGAGCTCCAAGACCATGGATTAGTTTTAAAGCTTTCATTACACCCGAGCAACGCCCGGCTATACAGCTAGTGTATATATAAATGCAAACTTATCATTATACTCGTTTCGAAAAACCGTCCGAGTATATACGCGGAAGGAAAAAATGGATGTAAAAAAGAAAAGTGCTAAGCACGTGAACATCAGTCAAAGTACGTAGCCAAAGAAAAAACCCGAGACGAGTAATCTATAACAAAAATGCGCTCAATACGTAAGCAGAGCAGACAAAATATATAACCTAAAGAGCCAACTAACCTACCTAGGTTTCACCTAACCGGATCTTGAGGGAAAGTTGGAGCCAACTTTCCCTGAAGATTCGGTTAGTTGAAACCTAGGTAGATTTGTTGGCTCCTTAGGATATATAATAATTGCCAGTTATCGCTAAGAATTAAATTAGATCAGTATACAGTTGTAATAAAAAGTGCTCAGTACATACACTACTGGTCATAATTTTTAGGCCACCCCAGCTTAAAAGATTAAAATTATGTATGTCATACTCTATTTATCATTTATTGTTAAGTGGATAATTTTAAACGAAAATAGAATGGTTCTTTTTTATTATTACTTCGCAAAATTTTACAAGGCAAATAGCGACAATTTACCAATCGCACCCTGTAGATTTCATATATATATATATATATGCTACCGGCCATAATTATTAGGTCACACCATTTTTTTTAAAAGAAATGATGTATTTTATACTATTTTTAGTATTTATTGCCAAGTGGATCATTCTGCATGAAAATAGAATGGTTCTTTTGTTATTAATACTTCGCAAAATTTTACAAGGTAAATAACGACAATTTACCAATCGCACCCTGTAGATTATATATATATATATATATATGCTACCGGTCATAATTATTAGGTCACCCCAGTTTTTTAAAAGAAATGATGTATTTAATACTATTTTTAGTATTTATTGTCAAGTGGATAATTTTAAACGAAAATAGAATGGTTCTTTTTTATTATTACTTTGCCAAATTTTCCAAGCTAGCCAGGAAGCCTTTGTTTCGGCCAGCCAATAAGAAGAAGATAATAGCATGGGGCAGAGAGCACAAAAACTGGACACCAGACCAGTTCATTTGATGCATAAGTTATTGTGCAGTATTAACAAAATAACCATTCTATTTTCATTTAGAATTATCCACTTGACAATAAATACTAAAAATAGTATTAAATACATCATTTCTTTTAAAAAACTGGGGTGACCTAATAATTATGACCGGTAGCATATATATATATATATATATAATCTACAGGGTGCGATTGGTAAATTGTCGTTATTTACCTTGTAAAATTTTGCGAAGTATTAATAACAAAAGAACCATTCTATTTTCATGCAGAATGATCCACTTGGCAATAAATACTAAAAATAGTATGAAATACATCATTTCTTTTAAAAAAATGGTGTGACCTAATAATTATGGCCGGTAGCATATATATATATATATATATGAAATCTACATGATGCGATTGGTAAATTGTCGCTATTTACCTTGTAAAATTTTGCGAAGTAATAATAACAAAAGAACCATTCTATTTTCATGTAGAATTATCCACTTGACAATAAATATCGAAAATAGTATGAAATACGTCATTTACAAAAAAAATACTGGAGTGTCCAAATAATTATTGCCGGTAGTGTACATAATATGAAAATTTTAAATATTTTAATTTGGAAGTCACTCGATTACGCAACCTTGGTTTCTCGGTATCTTCAGGCATTTTATATCAACTGCTTCTCTGACGTTTCTTTTTTTTTTTCAAATGTACAACAGGGATTTTCAGAACGCACAACAGGAAGTAAAAAAATAATTGAAATTTCAAAATAAGTCAGGATTTTTTTCGTGAATTGTAAAAAAACTTTCATCCGGGTTTGTATGATCCTAAAATATATTTTCTGATATGTTTACATCCGGACAGAACGAGAACGGTTATTAAATGAATGTTCCGAAGTAGTGACCGGATGTAAACATATCAGAAAGTATATTTTAGGATCACAGGTTTTGGAATCCAAGTCGCCAGTCTTCCAAATATATATATATATATATATATATATATATATATATATATATGTATATAAACTTGGTCAGCATCCTTTTTTCAAACATCTTTCACTGAATACGAATGGCGAAAGAGATTTAAGCAATGTTTGATTGGTTTTTTCCAGCACCCTAAAATTTTTCCGTTTTGCTGGAGATATATAAAATTCTTCATAGCTCTTCATAGTCCCAAGCGTTTTCAGCCACTTCTGTTGCCATCGTTAAGGGTATTTATGCATCTGGTGTTGTTATTTTTTCCTCGTGCTTTGACGTAGCAATTTATTTTGTGTCGTTTTTTTTTTACAGTAAATTAATACTTTACAGTCAATTATTAAGTTAAAGAAACGCTTGATAAAATTATAAAGAATGTTTAAAATAATCGATCTCTTTCTCCACGGAAATCCCACCTAATATATTATGGAAATGTCGACTTGTACTACTATGGTTCCCTTCTATGACCACCAAAATAACATCTACGTTATAGCGTTTCTATTGTGATAGCGTTTCCATGGGTTCAGTTCCTGGTCTAAAATTTAGTAATTTCGACATGGCTACCCTTGTAAAAAAGATATTGAGTACCACAAAAATCTCTCCATCTACCTAAGATATGTAAATTATATTCTCATATCGGTCCAAAACGCAGATGAAATACACAAACTACCAAACATTTTGAAAAACCTCAGTTCATAACTTCAAATTTGAACTTAACAATAAAATTCCTTTTCTTGATGTAGTGAAAGGCACAAACTATAATACATTTACAAGTTCAACATGTAAATAACACAACTGGTATAAACACGTGCACTCTAAACTATAAAAGTGAATATCCTAAAAATTACAAAATAGCTTTCATAAAAATTAATAAATATTGCAAAATCTTACTCTTCTACGGAAAGTATTCTACACTGAATTCAAATCATTAAACAAACTCTCATTAATAATGACTTTCATAATTACATTGTTGACAAACAAATTAAACGAACCAGTGAACATAGTAACATAAATAAATGAATAAATAGAACACGATACTTGTTCAAATAACATTAAACATATCAATCTTCTATACCGTAATCAGATGTATTATAACTATAAACAAGATGAGCAAATCCTAAAAAATCTCAGAAGTATTAATATATTCACCACTGATTCCAGTAAAAAAAAAAATAATATATTATACTAAATTTAAAACAACCAACTTAATCATACGCAATAAATTTTCTCCATTAACTAGTGACCAACATTTGATACCAGTTTAAATGTTCTGTGGAAAATTTTATCTCTGACAAAAAAGTAAGTAGACTTGACGACATTAATATTATGGAGACGTCTTACTATATTTTTGGATACAAGTTCTGTCGAATTACTTTTAAAAACACATTCCTGTCCATTTTAACAATACAAGAAAATACTAGTTGAAAACACTAGTACATATGACTATGAATATGATAAACAAAAACTTCAAATTCTTGAAGTCTTCAATGATCAAAAGCAACTAACCAACACACACCAGGATTTATTACGCGTATTGCAGCAATGTTTAAAAATGCATTTGGATTGACTAACATTTTAAACCATGTAGCAGGTTACCGTCTCTGTTTACTCATCTCGTATTGGGAACGCTTGTTTACAAAACATCGTAACCACATTGATTAATTTTAAAATAACTACAACAGAGCGCTTTTACAAAAAACACGTGTTTACAAAAAATCATCAGCACAACGATCACAGTCACATGAAGTTTGTCTTCGAAATTCAAACTTGAGGATGTTCTCGGGGGATATTGAATGTACTTGAGTTAACAAGAACTACAGCGCCTTCCTTGATGAATTTCAACTAAACATCAAGAGGATATATAGAGAATTAGGACGGATTGTATAAAATAGACATAATTTATGTATGTTATTGAATGAAACATATATATATATATATATATATATATATATATATATATATATATATATATATATATATACTTATTTATAAATGGAACTTTGTCTTTGTGTGTGCATGTTTGTGTGTGTGTGTGTCCGTTGCCTATAGACTCCGAAACGGCTGAACCAATTTTCTTTGAAAATTTACACAGTTGTACTATAAGCGACTGCGAGTGTTCTTAGCTAGGTTTTGTGTCGAGGTACACCCGATAAATATCGAAAATCGATAATCGAAAAAATCGGGTTATAGAAGGAGTGGTCCGATTTTAATCAAATCTGATACATTCATAGACAAAGACATAAGAAACGATATTAAGAAGTTTCAAGGTTTCAGTTCTTACAATAGTGCAGAAAATTTGATATCTTACATCCATTCATTTTTCTTTCAGTCTACGGTTTCACTTTAACTAGAAACAACTATTGCTTTTTAGTCTTTCGTGCCAACGTACAAAGAGTCTGAGCTCCAGGACCGTGGATTAGTTTTAAAGCTTTCATTACAGCCAAGCAACGCTAGTATATATATATATATATATAGTTTTAGTGTAAAGAATTTGCCACTTTATTCGAAGTTACGCGAGGACACCGTTATATCTTCACTCATCGCGGCTGTTTTATTTTTTTTTTCTCTAGAGTCCGTTTTCTTTCGTATTTAAAAGAAGCGTGAAGTCATTTTGTATTTTCTGACATCGGTCTCACTTGCTATTGCTTAATTTTCTATTTCTTTCTTTTTATTTTGCAAGGGTTTGATTTCTTTTTAAAGTTTTATTTATTGCTTTTAATGTTTGCAAGAGTGAAAGCCCTGCTTAATTGCTTTGTATTGAATTGGCGTCCGTCTAATTGCTTTTTCTCTGTTTGGTTGGGTCTTGTCGTTTAGTTTGGACTCTTTTGTTGTTTTGACGTTATTGTTTTCTGTGTTGGTGTGTTCGTTTTTAGGTCATGGGTGGGTGTTTGTGTTCTTGTGTATATTTGTGTTTGTAGACTGTATATATGTGTTTTTTTTTTCGTTTACTGGTTTCGTTTTTCTTTGGTTGTCGTGATTGAGTCTATATGTAGGTTTTATTTTCTTTGTTCTTGCTATATATTGTACCAAAGCAGATATTTATTCGCATGTCTACATTTTTCTATTATTTCACTTCTTTATTTAATATTTATTTTGGTTTTTAAAGCTGATTACTGCTAGTTTGTCTTCTAGGCATACTTTATAACTTTTGCTGTTGCTGCTGACTGGTGGTGTTATTGTTAATATTTCCTATTTAATTTTTGCGTTAATTTTCTTTTCTTTCTGGTTTCATATATATTTTGATAGCGTTGTGTTGTTTTTTGTATTCTCGGTGTTGAGTGATGTTTTGGAATTATGAATTATTGATCATCAGGTGTCAACCAAGTCAGTATGAACATGCTTATCTGAAGTGGAAAATTCTTTGCACTAAAACTATCAACGCTTTATCTCCACTTCAGCTGTTTATGACCAAAATCCTGCTTGCCGAAATACTTTTAACCATTAAAACTTGGTACCTATCACAACTTAACTCTCTCTATATATATATATATAGTATCTTAAAAACAAAGAAATTTATTGACAGTCTTTAAGGCGCTTTCCTCCAACCTCTCATCAGGAAAATCGTTGGATATATAAATTGAACGAAAAGAACAACAACGAAAATGAAGAACGAAAAATTGCCCTACATCAAATTAAGTAATTTGGGATATGAATTTAATTGCCAGTGCGCTGCTAGTTATATGGGGCGTACAACCTTACATTTGGAAACAAAAATTAATCAACAAGTACCTTCTAAAATACGACTTGGCAAAATAGATAACATGTGATATCTTCCCTCTACAAATATGAAATTGGCTATTGCTCAACACTTAGAAGAAAACATAACCTGTGCCAAGTCGTAAAGGAAAAAGTCAGTCTGTATATCTTTATGGAAAACTTCTTTTTGCCGGTAGAAGGATTTTGTGAAGTCTCTAAATTTGTTTCAGCATATTTTATTTTTACTTACCCTTATGGTCTATGGTTAGGCATTGAAGGCCATCACAATGCGTTTGGTACAATGAAGGAAGGTAAAGAAAATTGTTGGTATTACCTATTTATTATTCATTAATATTCGGGATTAAAATCTCATCTCCAGAATGGTAGGGGGGCTTGTTTTCTCGTTCATCCTGGACCGTGCCTTACAACGAATGGTCATCTTTCGCTGGTTCTGCTGTCGTTAATTGTAGTGAATGTGCAATCTCTTAGCGTAAAGACCGGATACATTAGAAACGAGTTCACACGTAACCGGGGTTAATGCATCAAAGAAGACCGAAACACCCACACTGCATATTTCAAGGAGATACTGAAGCTGAGGTTACCACAATTCAGCAAAAACATCACCACAATAATACGTAGAACTATCCGCAGAGAAGGCCTGAACATACAGCTGGCCCACTACGGCTCCACCCTTTGTAGACATCTCAATTACAAGTACAACAAACAACATACAAGAAACTACGCCACATGTACACTGGCCAATTGCCCTATTTCTGACAGCGGTATATGCCATCTTAAAGCGTAAAATGCGCCAAATGTGAGAAATTTTATGTCGGTAGCAACACAAGCCCGTTACACATCAAAATCGGAGAACACTTACACACACAAGCATAATCGTTCAACAAACACTTTAAAAATGCAAAATCACACACAAAAACAAAATAGTCAATATTGAAGCAAGAGAGCAGAACCAAGGAAACTTACGCATAAAATATTCTTTAAAAATAGCTAAACTTCACCCACAGATCAACAATGGACAGGAGCTCAATTTAGATTACATAACAAAAAAATTAACGCTATCACGGACCTGACACACACCGGCCACAACATTAAGGCGTATGCACACAAACACGCAAACACGTACACACGCACACACACTTATCCCATACATTAGCATATTTTATACCAGAACACATGCACATACACACACACACACACACACACACATACATATATATATATATATATATATATATATATATATATACTTACACACATACTCCAACATACTATAAACTGGAACACATACACACACACACACACACACACACACACACATATATATATATATATATATATATATATATATATATTTCATACACATTCCAACACACTATAGACCGGAACACATACACAACCACATGTATCTATATAAGCGCACACACACAGGGACACATGACACCGAGAAAAGGTATATATATATATATATATATATGAACGCAGAAGAAAAAATACAAGAAGTATACGCACATAAACACATGCACACATGACACACTCACACACAGGCACACACGCGAACACACGAGAACGTACATGGAAGGGGAAAAGTGTAGCAATAAAAACGCTCCTAATTAAATCAGATAGATATAACACTAAGTCGTAAAACGAAGCCCACTCTGGCAGGGGTGCCAAAATGCTAAATCATACTATCAGCCAACACGGTAAATTCGTATTTATATAAACCATAAATTAAAGCAGACAGATATCATCAGATCGTAAAACGGCGCCAACTATCAATAACATATATACACACCATAAACACATACACATATACATGCTCAAACAAACTTACAAGTACACACACACACACACACACACACACACACACACACACACACACACACACACACTACAATTAACGACAGAAGCAGCAGCGAAGGATGACCATTCGTTGAAAGGCACGGTCCAGGACGAACGTGAAAATATGCTCGTCTACCATTCTGAAGATGAGATTTAGATCTCAAAATATTAATGAATAATAAACAGGTAATATTCAACAGATTCTTTACCTTCCTTTATTTTAACATTCGCATTGTGATAGCCATCAAGACAGTTATACATCTAACATACACAATGCTTCAAGCAAATTACAAAACTTTCCTATATATATATATATATATATATATATATATATATATATATATATATATATATATAGGGTATCCAGGCAGCAGATAATTTTCTAAATATATACTGTTAAATATAAGAAACAATGAACGTCTATTATGTTTAATCATGAGCCGTTCTAAACATCGTATTTTGGCTTTAATTTCAGGTGAAAATAAAGACAAAAATTCTTCTTTTGGATATTTTTTAAGTTGGTTCTAAGCTTTCGGCTCACATGAGCCATCTTCAGAGAGGTCACTAGGACGTTAACATAAAAACATCCACCATCAGCGACGATTTTTCTTGTGTTGACATAAAACTTTGCTAAGCAACAATAACAGTTACCAAAAATAACAAACGTTGTTCGTAAATCTCTATGACGTCACACATCGTGAGAGCTCAAAATGATAACAGAACCATATATTTAAATGCAATATAATGTGTTATGACCAGATTTAAACGTGATTTTATGATGTGTGGGTTGTTTGGATTTAATGTAGATGGCCTCCAATATCTGAAGATTCTTTTTACTGTGTGTACGAGTGAGGATTATTGTGTTGCGGACTAAAATCTGTCTGATATTTTGTACACTGCCAGGTTTTTCTAAGAAATGTTGTTTAATTGTACTTTAATCAGAAACGTGACATGTAAGTCTACGAGAGAGCGTGGTTGGGGAATTTTTGTTTTTATTTTCACCTGAAATTAAAGCCAAAATACGATTTAGAACGGCTCATGATTAAACATAATAGACTTTTGTGACTTATATTTAACAGTATACGTTTAGAATATATATATATATAAATATATATACATATATATATATATATATATATATATATATATATATATATATGTGTGTGTGTGTGTGTGTGTACAACTTACGTCTCCATCACATTAAGAAACTGGTTAAAAAAAAAGAATGGGAAAAATAGCAGATTAAAAGAAAAAAAAACATGTACTTTTAATATATTTATTTTTTTCTGAAGAAAGTATGGCGTCTTGATATTAATTATGTATTTAGAAATAAGTGACTGTTTTATTATTTGTATTTTTAAAATATGTGACAATATTGTTTAAAATTATCATCTTAGTGAATTTTTGGTTAAAAAGTATTTGAAACGTCACATATATATTTATAGTCATAAGTACACGGCCTTTTCTCGCTGTTTCACAGCTCATTAGTACGATTAGATATCCGACTGCTTCCAGCGAGTATTGAAACCCGACCAATTTGACATCAGTCCGCGGTTTTACCTTTGAGCTATGTTGGTTGGTGAGCGAAGATTCATTCTAGCGTTTTATATACACAATTTAAACACTCGCCTGTAGGCAAGCGTGATCAAATTCATTAGTGAATGAACGATGCGTATATATATATATATATATATATATATGTGTGTGTGTGTGTGTGTGTGTGTGTGTGTGTGTGTGTGTGTGTGTGTGTGTGTGTGTGTGTGTGTGATCAGAAGTTTTTCAGGACTTGTGCTGCAATAACCAACTACAACACATTCAGAATTTAATCTGTTTTAAGTAGTCTTTTTCTGAAGCCTTACGCTTTATCTCGTGCTGTTTCCATTGTTGGAAGAATTCTTAAGAGACTTTTTTTGGAGATAACGGCAACTCTCTCGTGGTATACGCTTCAAATGCTGAAATGTTTTGACGTCTTGAAAGCTTGATCCTTTCAATTGGAATTTAATTTTTGAAGAGGAAAATGTTACAAAAGACGAGATCTGGAGAATATGGGAGTTGTCGACTCTTGGTTTAAAAAAAAATTACTGCCCAAGTCATGATCACCGATGGAACAATCTTGGCGTGATAAAACGAGGACATTCTACACACTTTCCTTCCAAAACCAGCTATAAACAACAGACGAATGTCATAACTTAATGTGCATGCACGACAGAGTTCAACGACCTTCTCTGCCATGTGGCTTCACAAGCATACTTTAGCTCCGTTAACATGGCAAAAGTCCTGACACATTTTTATCAAATATCACACACACACACGCACACACACACACACACACACACGAATTAAATATATGAATCGAAATTCGTCAAGAATAAAGAAAAAAAAACTAAATAGGAAAAATAACTCAATCTAACATGTCCCATTTTTATTAAATCTGCTTTAGAGATCAAGAGAAAAATGAAAAATAACAAAGATACATTTTTACATTATTCGAACTATTGGCCTCATCTTGGTTGCCATTTGTACGACGTTTAGGCTGTTGTATGCTCCGGCCTTCTTTGGGTGCTAGGAATTTCGAATCAAACCCTTTTATTACGATCACTGGGTATATCATTCTCATTCATTGTGTGAAACCTTTTTTTGATAGTCATAAGTTATCTCCCTCAAAGTTGCAAGCACCAAGAAGGCCGGAGGGTACAACGGCCGAAACCTCGTACAAATAGGAACCAAGATGAGGACAATAGTCCGAATAATATAAATAGTGTAAATTCTACCTGATCTCAGAAATATAAACAGATAACAAAGAGTCAGTATTCTGAATGTTTTCATAATGGCTTTGTTCTTATTGGACTGATATAACTCACGTGTATTAAATCAATAGATAGTTCTCGTTTTTTTTTACTGTATGCGCGTGGAATATTTTAGGTGGTAAAATGTATAATAGTCTATGTGCATGTTTTTATAGAATCTTTTGTCTGTTTAGGTGTATGTTGGACGGTAACGTTCATCAGTATATATATATATATATATATATATATATATATATATATATATATATATATGTGCGTATTAATACACGTGTCATGACGTATTAAAACAATGAAAAATTCGGCAGCATATCTTTATTCAAATATGTTTTATTGAATAATATAGACAAAATGTGTCTATTAAGTTGGTATAAACATGCTCAGTTAAAGTGACAAAGTCTTTGCACTAAAACACTATATATAAGTATATATATTGTAATTTTTTTATTACAAATGTTTATAAAAGCATTATATCACTACACAAAAATTTATCATGTTTCAGAATTCAGTTAAGAAACATTTCCCTAATAATAACACTCTAAATAAAAACATTATAAAAATACACTTTTATATTTGCACAAATAATCTAGAAAATATCCATGAAAATCATAATAAAAAATCTTAAATGAGCACGTAAACAAAAGTAACAGTAACTATCAAAATAATAAAAACACAATAATAAAAACTTATGTAATTGTCGTAATCTTAACAATTGCCCCTTGAAATATACACGTTTAATAAGTTATATTGTGTACCAATGTAATATAATATCAAAAGAAAACCCAGCTATTAAATAAAGTTTACATTGGATGTACTAAGAACACTTTTAAACAATGTTAGTAAATGCACTTAACTTCCTTCACAAACAACTCGTACCGAAACCAAACCTATCTTTCTGCGTATTTTGGTAAGTTATAAGATACAAACAAAATCCTTAAAGTAAAGGGGAAGATTCTTAAAAATGAAAGAAAATGCTTGAACAGTGAGTTTTAATCTACGTACCCTTTCATTTTCTTATATATATATATATATATATATATATATATATATAATTTAAAATTTGTGTATTTAGGCAGCAATTATCTTTTAAACATGTCAGATTAAATAAACTGCAAACAATGCTTATTTTTAATAAAATCCCTTCATACTCACGAATAATCTTTCGCGTATTTCAATCAAAACATGTCAGAAATGAGCTGTAACGCTGACATGTTATTTTCATTCATTTCTTAAGGTACCCAAGTACTTTCAGCCTCTTTCCGAGATCATCTTCAGGGGTGTGAGATATGGTAACAAATATAACCGGAAAACTTCGTTGCAAAACATTACTGTACATTTGTTTCTGCTTCAAATATAACGGTTGACAAATTACAACGTGAAAATTATCTAAAATGGATTTTTTTTATATGTTGTAATGTCATGGTCATGCAAGCATTAAAGCATGAAAAAACCTATTTTTACAAGCATTTTAGAAAATTACTACAGTATTCATATCTGATTATATTAATTGTCAGCTTAAGTGTTTTAATGAATATTACCTCGAGAATCTGTAGTTAGCTTTTGTTGTTTTCTTGGTGCAGGTTATATATATATATATATATATATATATATATATATAGAGAGAGAGAGAGAGAGAGAGAGAGAGACAGAGATTCAACTAACATTTTAAGAAAATGACAATTGCAAAACGTTTCGTTGAAACCTCATTTGAATACGCGCTTCGCCTTTCTAAGCTTCATCGGATCCTTATATATAAACGTTTTGAAATTGTCATTTTCTTAAAATGTTAGTTGAATCTCTCTAATTCTTTAAGCATATTGTCGGCACGAAAAATATATACAGACCTAAAAGCAAATAAATGGTTTACTTTCAACTCATTCTGAAGGATTGTATGATGTTGTTTCTTGAATTCATTTCAGAAAAGGCTATATGAATTTCTTGCTTTCGAGCAAGTTTGAAAATGAGATGAGGATTTACCTTTATTTTGACACAGAAAGCAGGCAAAATATTTTAACACCATTCTACGTGAGCTAAGAATTGTAAAGAAATGTTACATGCAAAACACTAATGGCTTTTTTAAAATGTCACACAATTTTCTTTTTATTCATTAATCCTTAAAACGCCAACCTAGGAAAACAAGACTATGATTCGTTTTTTAAACATACACAGAATTCTTTATGTTTCGTAATCTGATGAAGCCTAGAAATGCGAAACAAGTAATCAAATTAATTTAAAGTATACGTTTTGCATTTGTAATTTTTTAAAAAACTTGGTCGGTATTCTATATCACATTCTATGTACACTAACACAAACATAAACACCTACACACACAAGTATGGATGAATAATGAATTTTTTTCTGTGACATTATTTTCTAACGTTATAAGAATCGTCGTCGTCCTTCGGTCTTGGCCGAGATAGAACTGACTACACCGCTCCAGTATTCAGTGACGGATGTGCGTTGGGGTGCAGTACATGATGGCTTGGAAAGAGAAATCGGTGAGCCGAGTTCGAATTTCAGTTGAGTACCTTGCATTCACTTAAGCATTGGTACCCTTGGAAAAGGTATTAATCCGTCCCTTCCCTCCAGTTATGGGTTAAATAACGGGATGGTGCCTGGAGGCAACCAATCCAGTGTTGATGTTCCAATAAAAACACCCTTGGTAGCCCTGGCGAAGCATCAAGTATTCAGCTATTTGACAAGATTATGAATTTCGCTATAAACTGCGCCAGGGTTATAAGAATACTATACTACATAAGAGAAAACGTTTTTTTTTAATACTTTCGCTTTTTTAGTCCAGTAAATATTGATTTCAATTCTTTAAAGAAAACATGTACATTGATATTGAAAGTTTACGGGTAGTTTGATCTTTTGTTCTTCATGTGCATCTTCTGATTCCTGCAATACATGTTCAGTCTTCTGTAACGGCACTGCCCGGTTTGTTAAACCTCTTTTTTTTTTCTTTTTTTTTTTTTTTTATAAGCGTTTCACCCCGAGCAAGGCATGTCACTGCCACTACTGTGCAGGGGGCTACGTAGAGTGGAGAAAAGCTGATTAAATATAGGAAATAACAGAGGGTGGGTGATAGGCGGGTGAGGATACCGAGAATGAGGGTTGGGTAGATGAGAGTGTTGTGAGAATAGTTGGGAGTTAGTGTGATAGGAGGTGTCTATTGACCCTACATTTAAACACCTGGAGATTGTAACTGTCGGGAAAGCAGAGTTGTGGAAGGGAGTTCCACAGGCGGGAAGCGCGAGAAAAGAAGCTGTTGGAGTAGAATTTACGGTTACATCTTATTTGTTTAACTGTAAAAGGGTGGCACCTAGTTGCTAATCTAGTATCTCGTGTAAATTCGTGCTTAGGCGGCACCAGTGATCTAAGCTCATCGGAGCAGAAGCCATGAAAGTACTTGTAGAAGAGGCACAGGGAAGCTACATCACGCCGGTGTGAGAGCGGCTGCAACCGGTCTGCCAAGTCAGTATCAACCACGTTACAGATCCTCCTTTGTATTTTGTCAAGAAGCCCAAGGAGAGCAGCAGGGGCACCCGACCAGATATGGCAGCAATATTCAATACACGGGCGGATGGTAGATTTGTATATGTGCAGAATAGTTTCAGGTGGGAAAAATTTCCGGGCCCTGCACAGGGAGCCCACTTTCATAGCAGCAAATTTGGCAATGGATTCAATATAGTCATTCCATTTGAGGTCCGCCGAGAGTGTAAGGCCAAGGAGGCGTAGTATTTTACTCTCTGGGAGGCTAGCCTGTCCCATGCTAATGGGAGGTAGATGCGATCTGTTTGTTTTTGATGGCCCCAATATGTCGCTCGAAACGTTGACCGTCTCTATTTCTGATAATCTCCAGTATGCCATTTTCTTGCAGTTTATGATTATTGGATTTTTTATTGTTTTACTTTTTTGAAAACCTTAAAAGAATGACGTTAATCGTCAAGACTGAGTGAATTCCATACACCTTCAAGTAACCTAAAAATCTGCGAGAGTTGGCGAGAGCAGAAACGTTACTACAAGTCGACAAGGATTTTAATACAAATATGGAAGTCCTATTAATAATTTCTATTCCCTTTTAGTTTCTGTGTTTGCCCACTTGTCATCCCCATCAGCGTTTTTTTTTTCATTATTATTATTATTATTATTATTTCCATTTTATCGATGTTCGTTTATTTAATTTTTTCTGTTTTTGCTCTTGGTTTTTCATACAATTAAATGTAAAGCTCTGTCTTCTCCATCTTTTTATATATTTTTCTCTGTTAGCGAGATTATAGTCTATTTTTAAGATAGTTAAATTCGTCTGCTTAGACATAACCTTTGCACTTCCCTCAGGCACACTTTAACACTTATTTGCCTCCTCTTAGAATAGCAAACCATTATGACGATTTAAAATCTTGGATATTTGACAAGAACCGATTTTGAAAGATTTCGGGATTCTGTAAAGAGTTTACAATGATTTCAAAATCTACATGATGGCAAATGTTGACTATTCACAGTCATAGTTTCTGTTCATAGTGGTATGCTTTCACAGTAAAACTGATATTTAGAAAGCGCTGATGGAGAGATTTTAAAAATATATTTCTGTGAAATATTTTCAGGATATATTTAGTTTTATAGTAAATATTTAAAAAAACTTAGTTGATTTAGATTTTATTATTTAATTTAAATGGCAATATCTATCTATCTATCTATCTATCTATCTATCTATCTATCTATCTCATTCTGTTCATATCTATCTATCTATCTATCTATCTATCTCATTTTGTTCATATCTATCTATCTATCTATCTATCTATCTATCTATCTATCTATCTATCTATCTATCTCATTCTCATTCTTCATATCTATCTATCTAACTATCTATCTATCTATCTATCTATTTATTTCAGTGTCTTCATATCTATCTATCTATCTATTTATTTCAGTGTCTTCATATCTATCTATCTATCTATCTATCTATCTATCTATCTATCTATCTATTTCAGTGTCTTCATATTTATCTATCTATCTATCTATCTATCTATCTATCTATTTCAGTGTCTTCATATCTATCTATCTATCTCAGTCTCTTCATATCTATATATCTATCATATCTATCTATCTATCTATCTATCTATCTATCTATCTATCTATCTATCTATTTCAGTGTCTTCATATCTATCTATCTAACTATCTATCTATCTATCTATCTATCTATTTATTTCAGTGTCTTCATATCTATCTATCTATCTATCTATCTATCTATCTATTTATTTCAGTGTCTTCATATCTATCTATCTATCTATCTATCTATCTATCTATCTATTTCAGTGTCTTCATATCTATCTATCTATCTATCTCAGTCTCTTCATATCTATCTATCTATCTATCTATCTATCTATCTATCTATCTATCTATCTATTTCAGTGTCTTCATATCTATCTATCTATCTATCTATCTATCTATCTATCTATCTATCTATTTCAGTGTCTTCATATCTATCTATCTATCTCAGTCTCTTCATATCTATCTATCTATCTATCTATCTATCTATCTATTTCAGTGTCTTCATATCTATCTATCTATCTATCTATCTATCTATCTATCTATCTATCTATTTATCTATTTCAGTGTCTTCATATCTATCTATCTATCTATCTATCTATCTATTTCAGTGTCTTCATATCTATCTATCTATCTATCTATCTATCTATCTATTTCAGTGTCTTCATATCTATCTATCTATCTATCTATCTATCTATCTATCTATTTCAGTGTCTTCATATCTATCTATCTATCTATCTATCTATTTCAGTGTCTTCATATCTATCTATCTATCTATCTATCTATCTATCTATCTATCTATCTATCTATCTATTTCAGTGTCTTCATATCTATCTATCTATCTATCTATCTATCTATCTATTTCAGTGTCTTCATATCTATCTATCTATCTATCTATCTATTTCAGTGTCTTCATATCTATCTATCTATCTATCTATCTATCTATCTATCTATCTATCTATCTATTTCAGTGTCTTCATATCTATCTATCTATCTATTTCAGTGTCTTCATATCTATCTATCTATCTATCTATCTATCTATCTATCTATCTATCTATCTATCTATTTCAGTGTCTTCATATCTATCTATCTATCTATCTATCTATCTATCTATCTATTTCAGTGTCTTCATATCTATCTATCTATCTATCTATCTATCTATCTATCTATCTATTTCAGTGTCTTCATATCTATCTATCTATCTATCTATCTATCTATCTATCTATCTATCTATCTATCTATTTCAGTGTCTTCATATCTATCTATCTATCTATCTATCTATCTATCTATGATTTGTATTTGGGCAGCAACCCCAATTTCACGAAGGTTTTATTGAAGAAGACTGACAATTCAGTACGGCTAATCTTTTTATTATATTTTTATTAAATTCTTGCAAGTAATTTCCTTTCTAAACGTAGAGTTTTTAAAAACGATCCAAATCATCTGGGGACCTGATTGCTTTTGTCTAATCTATTAACTGTTATAAAGGACATTTTCATGTTTATTTGAATATGTAAAAAGAAAATGTACTGAATAGAGTTAAAAATTAAATTTAATTAGACCAGCAAACAGTTGTATCAGAAAATGTTTATAGAATACAAATCCTGTATCATCCAACTGCTAACTAAAACAGAAAAAGTAAAATTGCACGCCTGCAAAATCGAATCTTTACGAATAAAAACATTTTTGGAAAAATCCGACCAAGGCAAATTTCACAAGTCATTGCGAAAAGTAAAATTCTGGATTGGGTAGGAAATATAAAATTGATCTATGACGCCAGTCATTTTTTTTTTCACACGTAGAAAGTGAAAAGGCCGTTGAAGCCGTTCACATGACTAAAATCCACTACTTAAACCACATCTCTTGACCGGTCAAAATGAGTCAGAATGGGAGCGGTATCTGAAAGCATCTCGTCTCAATATAATGAAGAAACTTCAAGCCGAGATCATGTCGCGTCGACATATATTCATTATACTTCTTCTTCCAAGTTTCCTTTCTTCATTTTCATTTTACGCTGTTAAAGACAACAACAACAACACGTTACTTCAACGGACTCCGATAAGTAAAATCTCCTTCATTATCTTGACTTTCCTCATCACTTTTCCTCCGGCCATAAAAAGGAAAAGAACACAGACTTTTATTAGCAAACTTTTCAATCTTTTGCATACACACAGTCTGCTACTATCAACCATGAACTCTGAAATTCTGTTGGACATTAAAGATACGTACATTTCTCTTTGAACAATTAACTACAAGCATTTTCTCTATGAACATTTTATTTTACTTTTTACAAATGTGTTTTTTAGTTCTATTAATAAAATCACACTTATTTCACAGACAAAATACTTTCATTTTCCAACCATTCGTTCAATTTTCTGTAGCCAATTTTGTATTGTTTTTTAATTTTGCTATTTTAAACGGATATATGTGATTGAACCACCTGGTCTTAAAAAATCTAGTTCCATCAGACCATATTGACATAATATTACATTGCCGAAAATCTATACTTTTCCACAAAGGTATAACATGGATCAAGAAATCCAACAACGGAGCATTCGATGGACTACAAGGATCATATTATGGAACTGCAATCTCACAATTGATGGGAATATACATTTTAAACCAAATAAATAAAATAATCCATATCGACAACCGCGGATTATATAGAGATGACGGATTAATGATAGCACCAGACAACAAGAGAATAAATGATAAAATAAGGAAACGGCTTTTCAAATTAATCAAAGAACTAGATTTTGATATTACAGTGGACACAAATAATAAAGTGCTACAATATTTAGATGTAAAACTTAATTTACAAACACGAAATGTATCGCCATACATAAAAACAAACACTAACTTATCATACGTAAATACAAAGTCCAATAATCCAAATATAATTAAACACATTTACAAAGGAATAGAACACAGACTATCTTATAATTCGTCAAACAAATCAATATTTAATGAAAAGAAAAATATATATGATGATGCATTAAGAAATCTTGGCCATAAAAACATTTTACAATATAATTCTCAAACAAACAGACAAATCAAAAACAACAATAGAAAACTAAACATTATCTGGTTCAAACCACCATTTAATTTAGAAGTAAAGACCAAAATAGGTCAAATATTTTTTAAATTAATAGACACTTTTTAAAAGAATCAGAATTAAACAAAATTTTCAACAGAAACACAATCAAACTAAGTTATAGTTGCACTAATAATTTCGATAGTTTCATTAAAAAACAAAATGCCAGAAACTTAAATAGCATCGTACAAAACAAAACCACTCACAAAAAATGCAATGCAGGGGCAAAAATAAATGTCCACTTCAAGGTCTCTGCAACACAGATGAAAGAATTTACAAGGCAGAAGTACATAACCCTGATGGCAAAAACAAAATATATTGGGGCTCAACCAAAGACACTTTTAAGACCAGGTGGTTCAATTGCAGCTCTACATTTAAAAAAGAAAAACTAAAAAACAATACAACAATACAACAAACAGTTGAAATCTGGAAGTTGAAATCAAAATAAGAAAAGAACCCAGACATAGCGTGGACCATGGTAAAAACAGCCAAGCTTTACAACGGCAGACAGATATGTAACTGTGCCAAGAAAAAAATATTAGAAATTATAATATTCCCAAATAATGACGAAGTGTTAAATGAAGA
This sequence comes from Ascarosepion bandense, assembly GCA_037127315.1. Taxonomy (NCBI): domain Eukaryota; kingdom Metazoa; phylum Mollusca; class Cephalopoda; order Sepiida; family Sepiidae; genus Ascarosepion; species Ascarosepion bandense. Next base: position 289,257 of record JBBBDQ010001927.1, read on the forward strand.
AACGGAAATTATGACTAAATGCATCCACACTATGAAATATCTCTTAGGTTCATGCCACCATGGATGAAAACGCCATAATCCGTTTTAATTTTAATATAAAAATTGCGCGTTCATAAACTTCTTGCCACGTAAACGTTCAAATAAATCAACGTTGCAAGATTGTTCTTAAAAAGAAAAAAGGTAAACAGTAAAACAGTTATTAAAAATCGCCTGAAGACACTACTCATGGTAGAAACCTGGGTAGCGAAATAACTCGTTTTAAAATGGAATATATATATATATATATATATATATATATATATATATATATATATATATATTCTACCGAGCGCCCATATCTCAGAGGTATAATCGCCGACTGAAGCCAATTCGGTGGGGTTTCAATCCTGGGTTAAAAACAATCGGATGACTAACCGTACTGATGAGCTGTGATACAGCGAAACAGATCTGTCTGCGGATGACTATTTACGCTCTCACACCCTGATTGAGCACTCTGGAAGAATGGTAGACTTTAAAAACAGTCGCTACTATAGCATCTATGCATCGCTCACCCAGTAATAAATTAAAGCACTCTGGCTACTGGCGTATGATACATCATATGCTAAAAGTTTGCATCCTTCTACCGAGCATAGGTCAAAGGTAGAATCGCCGAGTGATGCCAATTCGGTCAGGTTTCAATCCTGGGTTAAGGGCAATCGGATGTCTAACCGTAGTGATAAGCTGTGATACAGAGAAACAGATCTGTCTGCGGATGACTATATATATGGCGTGTTTCATCATTTAGTACATTCTTAGAACAAATGTATTACGTTGGTGCATCTTCACATGGGCACAAATGAGTGATCATGCGACTGTTTGTTTTAAATAATTTCACCCCAAGCAACGCAGAATTGACTATGGTGTGCAGAAGAGGTGAGATGAGAAAGAGAACCAAGTTACTGGGGAGTCAGAGAAAGAGCAAGATCAGGATACGAATACAAGTGTGTAGAGGACTTCATGAGAGTGGAGTGTAAAGAAGGACATGATACAAAGGTTGTTACGGAAAGGATGTGAGTCAAGAAGATAAGATTGACTTTGCATTTACATTCTTAAACTAATTTATTTATATATATATATATATATATATATATATAAATCGCTGGGCTGTTCATGTTTCATGGATTATTGACGACAGAATACTAAGGCCGCCCACGTATATCCAGCTTGACAGTGGACAAATTACCGTTGTACATCGTGCTAAAGCGTGCTGAAGATTAACCTCACAGCTGTCAAATTTGCTTCATACTAACTTCAAGGATGAAAATAACTGGATATATTTGTGCCAGAGTGCTATCATAAATTTCGAAATCGGTCGTATTTGAGCGGCTAAGAGGCAAAAGACAACAGTGAAAAGCATCACGAATTATTCCTGTTGTTACACACTGTAAGGACTTTTATGAAGATCACTTGCGTAATTGAAGTGTAACATAGGACACAAACATAAAAACCGAATGTGTTTGTCGTATTCTCATATATTAATATTGATTATATATATATATATATATATATATATCCAAGCGAATAAGGAACGAAAAAAATATTTACAACGTTCAAAACATTAATTTAAAACAGTGCTCAATATAGAAAAAACTATGAATATTTATTATAATTGATAATTTAGAACATGCACAATTTACAATCTAAAAAATTTATCATTTCTCTTCAAAAAATAGCGTTTACGACCTGATGAGTCATTGAACTTTCAATGTCGAAAAGAATGTACACTTTGTAGGAGATTGTAATTTGTCCATGTTCTAAATTATAATTTATAATAAAAAAAAAACACTTAAAACGGTTTCCACTTCTGCGATATATGCGTTACCCTTCAGAAATGAATTGAGTTCTTTCGGTGACTGCCGTCTGCATACATTGCTCATATACAACACGTTAAAATTTCCCTTCACAGATGCCATGGACTTATGGCTTAGGGCGTAGCGACTCCTACTGACTCCAAATCGGTCGAATTTCGATCACGGCCTGAAGCATGTAGATGTGTCTAGCCGCACTGATGAGCTGTGACACGGCAAAACAGGCTTTTATATATATATATATATATATATATATATATATATATATATATATATATATATATATATATATATAAAGGAAAACTCGGCGCGTCATATCAGTTATAAACTATAGCTCATTTCAATTTAATTAGCTCATATCATCAGATCTTTTACAATATTTCCTCCATCTGGTACAAAATTTCTCCCGGAATGAATCTTTTCTTAAAATGAAGAGAGAAATAACAATAAAAATAATAATAATGAACATAAAATTACAAACAAACAAATAAATTACAATAAATATAAGGGGAAAGAGGAGAAGGAAAGAAAAGATGAGCTCTAGTTTATAACTGATATGACGTGTTGAGTTTTCCTTTATAAACTTCATATCACTCTGGTTAACACCCATCGAGCTCTCTATATGTATTTACGAATTAATATTTTATATTAAGGTAATCTTGTTGGATTATCCTCACCGTTTACGGACTGAAACCTATACATATATATATATATATATATATATATATATATATATATACTGATATCATTAATTGGTTTAACAACATGAATCAAACTTCCAAATATTCGTTCATGCAGTTTGACATAGTGGGTTATTACTCTTCAATTTCAAAAGACTGGTTCACTTTAACTTTGGATTTTGCCATGAAATATTCTGATATTATTAATAAAAAAGTAAGTATATTAACTCTCAAGCAATCTGTTCTCATCCACAACAATGAACAGCCGAAAAAAAGACAAATTCCAAATTGTTTGTTACATCTTGAACTTACCGAGTAGTAAAATGTCCTGAGCAACTTCAGAATTTTTACTACTGTATCCAATCTATCGAGCACTTTCTAGATTCTTTCACGCTAAAATGAATGTAATATTTGCACTATTTCCCCTTTTGGCATTAAGAGAATTAAGAGGATTTCCCCCTCGGTGAGTTTATTTGAGTGTGCATAATTTGTGCTAACTTCGTTGTAACATCTTGAACTTACCGAGTGGGGTACTAAAATATATATATTGTAATATTCTTATTACAATGGCTTATAAAAGCATAATATTACCACATGAAAAATTTTATGTTTCAGAACAAAACTGTTCCACTTCAGGTGATTAAAATATGAATTTAGGTTCGAAATGCTTCGTTTTTGTGCTATTAATTGTAAATGTTAAGGTAGATCCAAAAATAATGTTGTCTCATCTGTAAATAAGTCTGAAGATACAATCATTGGATCATGATTTTGTAAAATAAATCATCGGCAAAAAATACGGATGCAGAAATTGTTCTTGAAATACTATCTATGAACAATTATGAGTTGTACGACATGATAGGACCACTGGTGGTGTACTGATACCCGGATCGTCCTCGACGACATGTAGAAGGATTTCTTTATGAGACATGATCACCCAAAGCGTTTAATACGTATGGTACTTAACTGACTGATAGATGTGCGGTGTGGTGCAGTGGATATCGTTTCGAAACAACAAATCGGGTGCCGAGTTCGAATTCTAGTTGAATTCCTTACATTCACTTACGCGCAGAAAACCTTGGGAAAGGTATTAATCCGTCTCTTCCCTACAGTTATAGGTTAAATAATAGAACAGATCGGATTATATAGCCTTGGCTGGCAACCAGTCTACCGCAGAAAACAATGGTAGCCTACTACGGGATAATCAACTGCCCAGTCAGTCATCTCTCTTTTAAGACATATTCGCCCAAAGCGTGTATCACGTATGGTACTATACTGACTGACTGTTCATTTTACCGTTGTAATTATTAGATCTAACCAACACTTCTACTCCTATAGTTTCTTTTCTCGCACTTCCCACCTGTGGAAGGAACTCCCTTCCGTTTACATGCTTTCCTGATAGCTACAATCTCCAAAACTTATATGCAACGTCAACTGCCATCTTCGATTTTCTTGAATCTCATTCATTTTTTATCCTTTCTTCAATACATACTGTACGCAGTCTTTTCTCTCACTGCCCGCCTATGGAATTCCCTTCTCTTCACTTGCTTCCCTGATAGGGATAATCTCCAAAAATGTATATGCAACGTCAGTTGCCATCTTCGATTTTCTTGAATCCCATTCATTTTTTATCCTTTCTTCAATACATACTGTACGCCGTCTTTTCTCTCACTGCCCGCCTATGGAACTCCCTTCCGTTTACTTGCTTCCCTGATAGCTACACTCTCCAAAAATTTATACGTCTATTGACATCTTCTGTCTTCTTGAATCCCGTTCAACGTTCATTTTTTCTTTGTACCTCATCATTTCTCTCGTTGTAACTCCCTGTACACTAGTAGCAACGCATGGGCTGAAATGATTGGCAAAAAAAATAAAAATTAAAAATACTTGTTTGCAAAAGGAACATTCTAAATTACAAATCGGGGATATCAAAATTAAATCAAAATTAAAACACACAACCGTTTAAAAAATTGGAAAGTGCGGCTCTGAAAGGCGGAATATAACATTGAAATATATCTTCCAAAAGCTAAGTAAAGTATTAAGGAACAGGGAAGTGTAATTAAAGACGAAGAGAAAAGCAATGAACTGTTACGAATATTAATTTTATATGACAGTGAATGCTGAATGATCTCCACACAGATAAAGAATATACTTGAAGCAACAGAAATATAGTTCTACAGAAGGATGATGAGAATACCATGAAGAAATCATGTGGAAAATGACGATGTTTTAGAGAAAAGAGAAACAAAATGGATACTTATATTTAACATCAGAAATAAGCAGTTAAAACTTCTAACGTATATAATGAGGAAAGAGGGCATGGAGAATTTTATACTCACATGGTAGTCTGATTCAAAGAGAGACAGAGGGAAAAACATAACCTACCTAACAAATTTGAGTAAATTAATGGTAGAAATGGGATTGAGGGATTCAAAAGAAAAAGTTTTTATTAAGAGCTACAAATGTCAGGAAATTTTTAGTGCCATGACCACCACTGTGACAGAAGAACACGGCTCATTGAAAAAATATAAGGTTGCTTTACTGAACCATATAACTGAGATAGATCCTGGGTCCTTCATGGAAAAAATAGAAAATATTTTAAAGAAATCATTGAAAGTTAAACAGTATATTTATGTATGATAATAATCTGTAACTAATTGCCAAAAAAAAAAACGAGCATATTTAACGTGCAGACAGCCATTTGCAATGCGACACGTAGGGACACAAGGAGTATAATACTTATATTAACAAAGTAAAATGAGTAGTTAAGATCTCACCATGTTTTTAGGATTCATTTCTTGTACCAGGCAGTTCGTTGCTAACAGAAATAAATTTCTTTTTTTTATGATCTATGGTGAACTGTAGTTCATAGTGTACTATGTTATAAATTTCAACGCGAACGTTTTTATGATTAATTAACATAATTACTATATTAAGCGATAGATAAATTGAACACAAGAGAGAACTAAGCGTAAATAATGTAATTAACAGGAGCCCAAATAAAGAAATGTACCACACTAAACGAGAAATAAAGCAAGAGTATAAATAATGGGGTAGAAAAAATAGCCCTCTAAAAACTATGCAAGAACTGCTTTCTGATAATACTGATCAATAGTATATACACAGAAAAGGATATAGGTTGTATGACATTGCAATTACACCGCATAACCCTATCTAGGGCTTAAGACATGATATGTTGTGATATACCGAAAGATAGATATTTTCGTTATAAGATTTCTAGAATATTCATGCCGGTATATATATATATATATATATAAACTACTACTATCGTCCGTCCGCGAACTGCTTCATACAAATAATAAAACTGTCATCTTTGATAAAGGCTGATGTAAGCTGAAAGCTCAGAAAGTATTAAATAAATACATGTATCAATATTGTGATTTTCTTTCCTCTTTTAACGATAATGATATTAAGCTTATCAGGCATAAAATAAATAAAAAACGTGTCTATATTATTTAATGAAATATGCATATATATATATATATATATATATATATATATATATATATATATATGTAGTTTAATTATAGAAAAAAACAAACTATTAACTCAAGTACGAGTATCCATTAAAATAGTGTTCAAAGAAATACATTTAAATATGTCGGTTTATACAATTTCGTAACTTTCGTAATTTTTTATATACACATTGAGATATGATACTATGACTTCTCTTCTGGAAGACACAAAACAATGAACATGGAGCAAATACACCCACTAGGAAAAACCTATCTATATGACACATGATTTAGCTTCCTCCAACTAATAACTATATGACAAAATAGATTAACGCTTCCACCATGTTTGATATGAACTCTTGCTATTGGTAACTGCTTTTTATCCTTTGTTTTTTATGCAGCTTATTTTAATGGCTGTAGATTTGTTTTTATGCAGCTTATTTAATAGCTGTAAATTTATAGGCCTAAATTTTCCTGTAGAAATATCCGAAAAATTCAGAAAAACTGGTCAAAATAACTACTAATTATTATGTAACTAGAAATACCAGAATATATTTCATGGTTCCATCATTTTAATGTTTTGATAAATCAGAATCTTAAAATTTACTGATTGAAAATAATTAACTTAAGCGTCCCATGACTATAATATCCCACTAGAAATTCGTCTGATGCATCAGTAAATAATGAAGCGTAACATTTCTAAGTAAATATTGCAATTACAGCCATAAGTCTAGACTATCTACATTCGGACTGTTATTCAAATCATTACAGCATTTCAGCAGTTTTTCACTCGCCTTCTTCAAGTGTATATTGATCTGGGTAACTTACAGAGATTTCTGAACTGGCACCTTTATTTAATATACGGGCGTAGTTTTCTTCATCTGCCCATTAGGGTGGGTTTATTTTTCGCTTCCTTCAAAAAAGCAACATTGCAGTCGGTGTAACAACTGGGTTTGATGCCATAAATATTGACACCAAATATTAGATTCACAACTATTACCAGTTTTTGAGCATTAGTTTTAAAGATCGTCTAAAAATTGTACAGACAAGTACTTTCTACAAGTTTTTTCATAGAAGTTCAAATTTTACTATTTCATGAATAAATCTAAGTAAGATTAATGTTTGTTTTGTTTAACGGCATAGCAAACTCTGTGGGTTATTTAATGCCAAAATGGTAGGGTTTTAAGGTATTTTTTAATGTTCAGTTATAGTAAGAAGGTTGATTTAGTCGGATTTTAATGAAAATGTTTTGTTTTTACTTTTTTTTTATTTTAGAAAACTGGAGATGTCTTCTAGTTTTGTAATAAAAAATGTTTTGCTGAAAATATTTTTTCCTTCAAAAAATGTGTTATGGCAATAATTTTTCTTCAAAAATGTATTGTTAGTAATAGTTTGGCCTCAAAATGTATATATTTCTATAAAAGTCTATTTTTATGTATATATAACTACAACAGTCTATTTTTATACTTTCATAGTGTTTTGACCCCAGTTTGGGGGTTAGCTATTTGCTCATAGCTAGGAACCTAACAGGTGCTAACATTCAGGGGCAGAATAGACCGAAAAACAGGAGAAACAATCTCCCAATCAGAGGCCTTGCTGCTGAATGCAGTTTACCGTCATGCTCAGGACCCAGGAAGAATAATGTTTGTATTAGATACTTTAACATTGAAAATATAGTCAAACCAGAATTCTAATTATGAATCACCAACAGCAAAATATGCATTGTTTTTACTGTATTCGATAAGTGAAAACTGTGTTAAAAATTGTTACAGATTCCAGAAAATGTTTCTGAATAGATAAAATGTTACACCATTTCTAATTAATTAAACATTAACGACATGAGTTCGACATAAGTCACAGTGACGATAGCGAACGTAGAAATAAAATAACAGGAACTTCGATACACGGGATCAAGGAAAACGAGAAGAAAGGCTTAAATATAACTTGTAATAAAATAGACTACATATTCATTCACGAGGGAAAACAATTTCAAGTTTTTTTGTTTAGCGGCATATCAACCTATTATGGGACGTTTAATAGTAAAATTTAATTTTCGTGGGAGCATTCGTAATTTCATTAACATTTCTTTTTTTTTTTCCAAAAAGCTATTAATATTCAAATTAGTAAAAACAAACAAGAGATAAAAGTACATGTAACACTATAATACCCTGGGATTACATTATGACACAAAATATTTAAATTTGGTATTATTTATTGACAATCCTACTAAAACTACTTCATTGTGTTGTATATCGACAAACAAAAAACAAGCATGTATATGAAAATATATAATAATATTTTTTATTGATGACGATGGACCGTGTAGCCTAGGGAACAGAGAGTGAGAGAGCGCTCTTCTAAGGTTGACAGGGTGACGTGGGGGGTGTCGTCGTATCTGTTCTCCTCTACGTCTCTCTGACTAGACTCGTCTCTCTGACTGGCGAATCCGTGTTTTCGCAGTCTTTATATATCTTCCAAAACCGGGACTTGTTTCGTCCGGCTTTGCCTTGATCACGCGACGCCCACGCGACGCCTACGTAATTCTCAGAGACACCTGTTCTGTCTGCCTCTTGTAGCCATTTCCGCTACTGCCGGAAATAAGGTCAAACAACCATCCGTTCCTTTCAACGGCCGGAAAACGCCCCCGCTTCCTCACTTCCTCGGGTGGGCCTAGATTGTTACATTACAATTGTATAACATTACCTCATAATATTTAATAATCACTTAACTCCAGTTCTTTCTACACCACCCTGTAAATCTTTTCCTTTCTCTCTGCCTATCCAACTGTCATCACACCTGTATTCCCATCCTTCTCTTGCTCCTTTCTCTGGCACCTCCTGTAACTGCTTCATCTGACTCTTTACTCTCCTCTTATCTAATCTTTTTCTCTTATGTAGCCCGCTGCGCATCAGTGGGGTTACCGCCTTGCTGGGGGTGAAACGATTAAAAAAAAGAGCTAAATTAATCAGTATAGTTTCCCTTTGAAGTACATGAAGGTCCTATTTAATGGCACAAGGATTTATTAATAATGTGCTTGTGTATTTCAACTTGTCCATATTTAATTGGTAAAACGTCAGGGAATTATAAATTTCATAAGGCAGTGCTATATGACTTTCACTGATCAGCAGAATGAAATTCTACTGAACGTATGTTTTTTATAATCATTTCAAAACAAGAAAGACAGGACTGATAATAGTGACCAGAGTGTTACTGCGAGAGAGATAACAAAAAAAAAAAGAGTACAAGGGTTACAGAAAAAAGGATGGGATAGATGCCGACTTGGCAGACCTGTGTCTCTTCTATAAATACTTTCACGGCTTCTGCTCCGATGAACTTAGATCACTGGTGCCCCCTAAATACGAATTTGCACGAGATACTAGATTAGCAAATAGATCCCACCCTTTTACAGTGAAACCGATAAAATGCAGCCATAACTTCTACTCCAACAGTTTCTTTCCTCGCACTTCCCGACTGTGGAATTCTCTTCCAAACGATTGCTTTCCCGACGGCTACAATCTCCAGGAGTTTAAATGTAAGGTCAATAGACACCTCCTAACACACTAACCTGCTCCCATTCTATCAAACACTCTTCCCATCTGCCCAACCCTCATCCTCGGTATCCTTACTCATCTGTCACCTTCCTCCTGACATTCCCTATGTCTAACCACTCCTTCTCTTTACCTTCCCCTATGTAGCCCCATGCGCAATAGTGGCAGTGGAATGCCTTGCTTGGGGTGAGATGATAAAAAAAAAAATTAAAGAAGGGATGAGATTTAGGGGAGGGGGATGGGATTTAGGAAGATAGAAGATTACAATTGACTTTGCATTGAAACTGCTGGTGATTGTAGCTATCAGGAAAGCAAGGGTGGGATCTAGATGCCAAACTAGTAGCATATGAAAATCCATGTGGTCAAGGGGCTAAGGAAAGGAGCTCGTCAGAGAAAAAGCTGAAAAGATATTTGTAGAAAAGACAGAGAGAAGCAACATCACGTCGGTGAGAAAGTGACTGAAGTCTAGCTAATAAATCAGGATCCACTATGTTGTAAATCCTCCTTTGGACATTGTCGAAAACCTCAAGATGTATAGTAGGAGCACCCTACCAGAAATGGCAACAGTATTCAATGCATGAACGAACCGTAGATTTATCAATTTGCATGATGGATTCTGACGAGAAAATATGTTTAACCCCTTAAGAATGACCCAACCTAACTAGCGGTCAGTGCAGCTATAAATTAGATGTCAATCGGTTATGTGCCATACATGATTAAGGCAATATTCCTAATGCAAATCGTACAAATAATGATAATTCCTTATCGCGGTAATTCAGTGAGAAACAATCAAAACTATAAATTCAAACAATTATCTGAAAAGTTGGTTTGGTTTGTTTTATATTGTTTTATGGTATATCAACCTCAATTGTTTAATGCAAAGAGTTTTACAATAGATTCTCAGAAATAGAATATGTATTCTTTGTAAGAAATCAGTTTCTAGATTAGGTTTATTGGCAAACTAGCAGTATAACCCGGCGTTGCTGGGGTGTAATGAAAGCTTTAAAACTAACCCATAGTCCTGGAGCTCAGACTCTTTGGACGTAGGCACGAAAGACTAAAACGCAATAGTTGTTTCCAGTTAAAGCGAAAACATAGACGGAAAGAAAAATGAATGGATGTAAGTCCAATTTTGATTTCCTGGAATCGATATCAAATTTTCTGCACTATTGTAAGAACTGCAACCTTGAAACTTCTGAATATCGTTTCTTGTGTCTTTGTCTATGAGTGTATGAAATTGGATTAAAATTGGACCTCGCCTTCTATAACCCGATTTTTTCGATTATCGATTTTCGACACAAAACCTAGCTAAGAACACTCGCAGACGCTTATAGTACAACTGTGTAATTTCTGAAGAAAATCAGTTCAGCCATTTCGGAATCTATAGGTAACGGACACACACACACACAGAAACACAGAGAGAGACAAAGTTCCATTTATAAATACGTTTAGATAGATTTAGATAGATTTAGATTTTTGTAAAGATGGTTTTTGTCGAGCGTCAAATGTTTTACTGGTGTAGTATTCTTTCATTTCTTGGAAAAATGTACTGCTGGTAATTTACGTATTTTTTGTAAAGAAGAATTTTGTCAAGAGTCACGTTTATTGCTAATGGTGTCTTGTTTTATTTATTGAAAAAATGTATTGCTGGTAATATTTTTTTCAAAAATGTACTGCTAGAAATATTTAAAATATGTAATGCTGATAATAATTTTTTTCAATATGTACTATTGGTAATATTTCAAACATGTAAAGCTGGTAATATTCTTTTTCAAAAATGTACTGCGGTAATATTTAAAACATGTAAAGCTGGTAATATTTTTTTCAAAAATGTACTGCTGGTCATATTTAAAACATGTAAAGCTGGTAATATTTTTTCAAAAATGTACTGCTGGCAATATTTGAAACATGTAAAGCTGGTAATATTTTTTTCAAAAGGGTATTGCTATTAGTTATTTAAAAAATGTGCTACTGGTAATATTTAAAATATGTAAAGCTGGTGATATTTTTTCAAAAATGTATTACTGGTAATATTTTTATAAAATGTAATGCTGGTAAAATTATTTTCTCAAAAATGTACTGCTCGAAATATTTAAAACGTAATGTTTGTATTATTTTTTTCAAAAATGTATTGCTATTAGTTATTTTAAAAAAATGTACCGCTGGTAATATTTAAAACATGTAAAGCTGTTAATATTTTTTCAAAAATGCACTGCTGGTAATATTTAAAACATGTAAAGCTGGTAATATTTTTTTTCAAAAATGTAATGCTAGCCCAGAAGATGAGCAAAATACTAACACACAGGAAAATCTCAATAGAAACGAAGAATATAGTTCTAGACTGCTACGTGATGTCAGTTCTTCAATACGGCTGTGAATGCTGGACAATATCAACGAAAATGACGACAAAACTGGAAGCGGCCGAAATGTGGTTCTACAGAAGGATGCTACGGATATCGTGGACTGAGCATACAAGCAACGACGAGGTGTTAGAAAGAATGGCAACAAAAAGGAAGCATCAGGAAGAGACAACTGAAGTTCCTCGGACATGCAATGAGGAAGGAGAGCCTGGAGAACCTAATACTGACTGGACAGATAGAAGGAAGGAGAGACAGAGGAAGGCAGCGGATAACATATTTGCACGGACTGATCAGGTGGATGACGGAACGGGGGTTGCCAGGAGCAACAGGAGCAAACATACAAAGAGCCACAAGGGATAGGGAGACGTGGTGTAATATAACAATCTGGCCCCACCCGAGGAAGTGATGCAAGCGATGGTGTTTCCCGTCGGTGAAGGGGTCGGCGAACGACAAGACAGGTGTTTGTGAAATACATCCTGTCGAGGCCGGAGCGGATGTCGTTTGACCTTATTTCCGACAGCGGCGGAAATGAATACGGAGGCAAACAGAGCAGGTGTCTCTGGGAATTACGTGGGCGTTGCGTGGGCGAGGCAAAACCGGAAGGAAAGTCCCGGTTCTAGAAGACTATATAAAGACCTCGACACACGGATTCGCCAGCAGAGAACGGCCAGTGGAAGCAGAGAGACACCACAGACAAGACTACACTCCCGTCGATCATTCTATGTGCGCTCTCACTCTCCTGTTCTCTATTCCACACGGTTCGTCGTCATTAATAAAAATATAACCTTATATTTTTATATATGCGTGTTTGTTGTTTTGTCGTCGTATGGCGATATATAACATACGCAAATTGGTGCCCAGTGACTTGCTGTTTTAAGACAACAATAACAACAAAACAGATAGATACGAGCTTGGTTACCACGGCGACAATTGAAATTCAACGGAATTAAAACTACCAGATAGAAGACGAAAATAGAAAGCAACCGGACGACATCAACGAAAGGTAGGTGAGTTTTGATTCGATCTTGTGTGTGTTCTGCTCTTGTTCATAAGTTTATAATAAGTCTAATTAAAAAAAAAAATGGAACAGCATACTTTTGCCGATTTTGTTCAAGGTCTGACCCTAGAATTGAGAAATGTGGCTTGATCGGTGTCGAACACTTTAAGGGGAGAATCTTTTTTAAAAAATATACAGCCCTTAGCATGCAAAGAAGATGGTGGTTATAGTGCTTGGTTGGAGGATATGGAGAGGTATTTTAAAGTTGTGCGCGTGGCAGAAGAAGACAAGTGTCAGGCAGCTCTTCTCACAACAAGGGGAGCTGTTGGACACTATGTAGATAGACTAATCTCTAATAACCCACAACTCACATGGAAGGAGTTAAAAACTTCTTTAAAGGAATACTACGGATTGGTTTTAGACCCCGACGCACGGTTAGTCGAATTAGTGAACATTAAGCAGGGTAGAACAGAGGGGGTGCAGGACTACATGCAGAGAGTAGTACGCCTAGCGGAGAGCGCATATGTTGGGGTTGACGGGAGGAATGAAGTTGTGACAAAACAAGTTCTAGGATTTTTCATAAAAGGTCTAAGGGATCGGGAAATAAAGATGGCAGTTATGAAGGATGAGCCACAAACACTAGAGGCTGCCTATAAGAAAGCGTTATCTGAGTTGAGATGGAAAATTCGACTCGATGCAAACTCTGAATACGAAGAGGAGCCTATGGAAATTTGCCACTCTCGGAGACGGGTACCGATAGAAGCCGTAAGCCCCGCTGAATCTAATACTAATAATAATAGGAATAAGAACAATAGAAAAGTTGGTAATAGGGGAACTAAATACAAGACTCGTGAGCGGGAGAGGAACGGGAGCGTTGTTAGGTGTTGGAATTGTGGGAAAGAAGGCCACATAGCGAAATTTTGTAGACGCGCCCCGGGAAACGGCAGAGGTCCGTTCGTGCGACGCCCAACGAACGGAACAAGACGGTACCAACGCACATAGTTGGTAATATGGGCGCGCCAAATTCCATCTTTATTAGAATAGAACGTAAACCTTATAGGGCATTGGTAGATACAGGAGCAGAGGTATCGGTTATAAGCTGTAGGGTATTTAAAAAATTGCGACTGGGACTTGAACTGCAAAAGAGGGACATTAAACTTCGAAATGCGAATGGATCCCCGTTATACGTTGAAGGCCTTTGTCGTCTACAGGTCCAGATAGGAAGTAAGTCCATACCCCATGATTTTTTAGTCGTGAAAAATCTCAATAGAAACGTTATATTGGCCGAGATTGGCTGATGCAGAACGGGGTGAGAATGTATTTCGATTTGGGGGCATTGAAGATTGGTGAAGAATACGTGGCATTGGAGGGGAGGAGGATGTTCATATTTCCTCTATTGTTAGGTTAGCTCAAAAAGTAACATTAAGACCTCAACACCTGCATGCTTGTCTGGGATTAAGCAGGCTGAGAAATGGACGTGGCAAAGAATATGAAATCGAACAGCTGAGTAGTGGATATGTTAGCAACTTATGTGGTATATCAGTAGCCAACGAAGTTGTAAAAATGCCAAAGTCTCGTAAGTTTCAGTTGCTGATAATGAATAACACTAACCAGACAATCACTTTGAGACGGGGGTGTCCGCTGGCTAAATTGGAAAGGGCAGGTAATATTACTGAAATTACTATGCCCGATAAACAAAATAATAAAAGTCCTGATGTAGATTTGGAACAGGTACATGTACCGGAGGAATTCAAGCCTGAAATTAACAAATTGATAAAAAGAAATAGGGACATGTTCGTTAGTGACGACAAGAACCTGGGCAGAACCGATACTGTGGAGATGCGTATCGATGCTGGAACGCATGAGCCCATAAGAAAACGCCCATATCGCACACCCCTCAAACAAAGAAAGACAATGGATTCAGCAATCGACGAAATGATGCAGGCAGGTGTAATTGAGAGATCCAATAACCCGTGGGGTTTTCCAGTAGTTTTAGTAGAGAAGAAAGATGGTGGTAAGAGATTTTGTGTAGACTTTAGAGCACTTAATAAGATTACAAAGAAATATGCTCGACCTCTTCCTGTCATCGATGATATACTGGCATCACTTGGTTCGGCAAGGTACTTTTCGAAGCTTGATTTAAAATCAGGGTACTGGCAAGTTAAGCTTCATGATGATGACAAAGACAAAAGTGCATTCACCTGCCACAAGGGTTGTTTCATTTTAATGTTATGCCATTTGGACTTGCAAAAGCACCCGGCATCTTCCAGGAATTAATGTCGGTTGTTTTACAGGGACAGGAAGATTTTGCTCTGGCATATTTAGATGATATTCTGATATTTTCAAATACGGTGGAAGATCATTTAGGACATATAGACACAGTCTTGCGTAGTCTACGTAAGCACAACCTTAAACTGAAGCCAGCTAAGTGTGAGTTCTTTAAGAAAGAGACCCAATACCTGGGGTTCAAGATGAGTGAAGAGGGAATACAACCAGACCTCAATAAAGTCAAGGCTATAAGGTCAGTTTCTACTCCAACCACTGTTAGGCAAGTAAGAGCTTTTATTGGGATGACCTCATACTATCGCCGCTTTATTAGAAATTTCTCTGATATAGCCGAACCGCTGGTCAATTTGACAAGGAAATATGCACGATTCCAATGGGACGATGCTTGCCAAACCGCTTTCGATACACTAAAAACGAAGCTCGCGGAGATGATAACACTAGCTTATCCCAACCCAAATAAGGCGTATAGGTTATATACTGACGCATCCGATCAATCGATTGGCGCATGCCTATCCCAGGTGGTGTACGATAAGGAAAATAGGAAGGATGTAGAAAAACAAATTTATTTATTGTCCCATAATTTAAGTGACACACAAACGAGGTGGTCAACTATAGAGAAAGAGGCTTATGCCATACACTATGCTCTTCAAAAACTGAATCACTACCTGCATGGCGCAACATTCACAATATACACTGATCATAGGCCCCTGGAGCACTTACTTAACTCGCCCATACAAAATAAGAAGGTACAGACTTGGGCTCTGAGCATGTCTGGCTACAATTGCAGCATACAGTATCGTAAGGGTAAGGATAATGTTTGCGCGGATCTCTTATCACGCGCTGTTGATGTGAACGAAGACCATATTGCTTCTCCAGTAGATATAGACGATAGAAATTACTTGGTTAGTGTTATAAACTCCAACCTAATGGAGCCGGAAGAATTAGCAGCCCATAAAAATGTCGGAAGTTCATCAGAGGCACCCGAACGGCCCACATTGAAAGGAATAGACATAATCAGGGAGCAAGAATTAGACAAAAACATCTTAGACCTGAAGATTAGATTACGAAATGGTAGGGCTACCAAAGCAGAACAGAAGAGATATATAGTAATGGATGAGGTGGTGTACTATTTGTCTCAGCCTGATGATGAACCCCTCATCAGGTTGTATGTACCATCTCACCTTAGAAAAATGGTGCTAGTTCAATACCATGATGACAGTGGCCATATGGGGGTGGATAAGACATTCCACTCAATAAAACAAAAGTATTTCTGGCCTTGTTTACTTAGAGAAATAAATGATTTCGTAGGTAAATGTATCCCGTGTCAGACAAGAAACATAAGAAGCAGCAACCCCACATACAGGAATGTGACTTCCCTCCTTTTCCTTTCGCAAAGGTTGCTTTAGATGTCTCAGGACCCTACCCAAAGACCCATTCAGGTAACCAATACATAGTTACATTCATAGATATGTACAGTGGTTGGCCGGAGGCATTTGCGGTTCCTAACAAGAAGGCAGAAACAGTGGTGCATCTCTTAGTTGACGAAATTTTCCCCAGATTTGGGACACCACTTCAGCTTTTAACTGATAATGGGCCAGAAAATGTCAACAGGGTAATGAAAAAGACATTAGAAGACCTAAATATACACCATGTGACAACTTTTTATCACCCCCAGAGCAACGGTAAGGTTGAGAGGTTTCACAGAACAATGCATGATGTTCTAGCAAAAAAAATCGGCAACAACGAACAGTCGTGGGATGTTTACATTAACCAAATTTTGGCGGCTATCCGGTTTCATGTGAGCGAAACCACTAAGTTTTCACCGTATTACTTGCTCTACAACAGGGATGTTATTTTGCCCTTGGACAATATACTGAGGCCTCGTCGCATATATTATGGTGATGAGCATCACCAAATTGCACTACAGGAAATGCATCGTAGCTTCACTTTAGTTAGGAATAATATAAGAAAAGCGAGGAGAGCCGCGATAGATAAGTCGCGTGGTAAGACGAAAAATACAACTTTTGAGGTTGGTGATTTGGTGTACTATAAGAATCACCAAAAGAAAGGGAAGTTAGATGTGCGCTGGCGGCCATATTATGTGATCATTGAAAAGACTGGCCCGGTCTCTTATAGAATTAGAGATCAGTTAACCGGCTCAGTCATTAAGACGCATGCTGAGCATCTTCGGGCAGCGTCCATTGATGAATGGAAAATCCCTACTTCCGATAGGCCGTTACGAAAGATTGTATTGGCTGCTCCAGTAGAATCCAGTGATTCGGATGACGAATCCGGAGCGGAACAGACCGACTTTCCAGTGCACAAAAATCGACACCAACGTGTGGAATCAGACGATGAGTCTGATGTTCCATTAATGGAGCGTCGCATCATGACGCGACGTAAAATGGCGAATAAAAACGTGTCAACTATTGATAATGATGATAGAATCGGTGGTATAAATAATGTTTCATCCACGTTCGAGGATGATTGCTCAAAGTACGAAACGTCTGGATCTACTCATGTAGATCAGGGTTTTTCTAGGGAATCACCTAGCAGCGAAGATGTCCAAATGAGGCAAACGTCTGTTGGGGCAAAAAGCACGGATAGACCTGCAGATTCCACAGTTGATCGGAACAAAAAGAAAGAACAACTGAAAAGTCTTGTAGACTTATTGGCTGATATGCTATAGGATTGGGAAAGAAAGCAGTGGGAGGATTAACGATAGTTTAAGTGAAATAGTTAGGTCACCTTCCTTATAGCAAAACATGCGGAAGATACAAACTAAGGAATTAAGAGTCACGGGTCCATTTTTTTTAGACTAAATTAAGATAGATGAAACCTCTAATCCTCCACAAGTAAATTGCATGCGGATTAACGTTGGAATCAGGGTAATTTTCTTCGTTTTCTATTGAACATTTCTCGGTCAGACTTTGAATGATATGTACTGCAGATAATGGCAGTTTTTCTGTGTTCAAACATAGTATGTTTGAAATTAAATTAAATGAAATGAAGTTACATGTGTAACAATAAACTCGAGCGGAAACACGCATGGTGTTGGTCAAAGGTCATTTACTCGATGTCAGTTTAGAAACTGGGGCGCGGTTACCGCCTATGATCATATGGTCGTGCATCGAGGCGTCTACGCGTATGGACAGAGTCGAGAAAGGAAACGAACATTGAAAGTTACAGAAACTTAAAAAAAAAAAAAAAAAATAAGAACATTATGAAATTCCACAATGGACACGAACATTGTTGGGTTGCCGATGTAGGCTCCCCCATATATTTTTTTTTTGTTGTTTTGTTTGTTTCGGCGTGCACATGTTTTGTTGTTTCGGCGTGCACATGTTTTGTACAATTGTCGGGCTTGTGTGGCATGGGGGGTGAGGGTGTTGCGCTTAAAATGTTCTTAGGTGAACATTTTGGAAAATGAGAGGGCGAGGAGTGTAATATAACAATCTGGCCCCACCCGAGGAAGTGATGCAAGCGATGGTGTTTCCCGTCGGTGAAGGGGTCGGCGAACGACAAGGCAGGTGTTTGTGAAATACATCCTGTCGAGGCCGGAGCGGATGTCGTTTGACCTTATTTCCGACAGCGGCGGAAATGAATACGGAGGCAAACAGAACAGGTGTCTCTGGGAATTACGTGGGCGTTGCGTGGGCGAGGCAAAACCGGAAGGAAAGTCCCGGTTCTAGAAGACTATATAAAGACCTCGACACACGGATTCGCCAGCAGAGAACGGCCAGTGGAAGCAGAGAAACACCACAGGAAAGACTACACTCCCGTCGACCATTCTATGTGCGCTCTCACTCTCCTGTTTTCTATTCCACACGGTTCGTCGTCATTAATAAAAATATAACCTTATATTTTTATATATGCGTGTTTGTTGTTTTGTCGTCGTACGGCGATATATAACAGTGGAGAGCCATGATCGCCTACGTCCTGAAGGGACAGGGCACATAGAAGAAGAAGAAGAAGAAGAAGAATGCTAGTATTTTCCTATAATTATCTATTTTTATACTTTTATAGATTTTGAACACAGATTTGGGGTTAAATATTTGCCCTTATCTACGACCCTAACAGGTGCAATCACCCCTGGTCAAGGTGGACGTAGAAACAGCAGCAATTAACAGCAGGAAATAATCAAAACCACTAGAGGTCATGCTGACGGATGCAGATTATCGTCATGCCCGTGACCTCGAAAGAACTAAGAGGGTAAAAATGAAAGTATTCACAATTGACTAATTTGTTAGATTCATTGAAGCAGGCGTTGAATAAATTAGAACGTTATCAGCTGTTATAGTTACCCTTTTTTATTTTCTTGTCTATAATTTCTTTCCTTTCTTCTTTCCCTCTATCTTTCTTTCTTTACTTCTTTCTTTTGTGTTGTTCTTTCTTTACTGCTTCCTTTCTTTTATTCTCTCCGTCTATATTTTTACTTCTTTCCTACTATCTTTCTATTCGCTTTCCTTCTTTCTTTCTTTTTTCTTTCTTTCATTCTATATTTCTTTCCTTCTTTCTCTCTTTCTTTCTTTCTTTCTATATTTCTTTCCTTCTTTCTCTCTCTCTTTCTTTCTTTCTTTCTTTCTTTCTCGCGTTCTTTCTTTATTTCATTCTTTCTTTATTAATGGATTTCTTTCATGGTTTCATTTTTATTTTTTCCCTTATTTCATTCTTTCTTTCTTTTTTCTTTCTTTCTGTATTTCTATAGAAAGAAAGAAAACACGATGGGAGTTGTAGTGCAGTGGATATAGGCTTGGAACGAAAAATCGGGGAGCCGAGTTCGAATTCCAGTTGAATTTCTTGCATTCACTTTTGCGCAAATGTCCTCGGAAATAGTATTAATCCGTTTCTTCCCTCCAATTATGGGTTAAATAACAGGACGGATTGGGTTCTATAGCCTTGGTCGGCAACCAGTCTACCGCAGAAAGTAATGGCAAGCTACTGCGGGATAATCTTCTACCCAATCAGTCATGTCTCTTTCGAGACATGATCGCCCAAGCGTGTATCACGTATGGAACTTAACTGATTGATATTTCTTTCTCTGTTTCTATTCTTCTTTTGTGTTTACTTCCTTCCTTTTCTTTTTCTTTTCTTATTTTCTTTCTTTCGCTTTCTTATTATCCATGCCTCTTTTCTAATAAAAATCAAACAGCGTATCCGATATATTTTTTTTCCGCTTTTTTTCGCAATAAAAACGTAATGTGTCATTAATTATCTCAATTAATGACAGGGTCTAAGGCAATTGCTAACTTACTAACTGACGGGTAATAAAGAGGCACTATAATATGATTATACATTCATTAGATTTCATCAAAAGGCATGAACTCGTGCCCTACTTTATACGGAATCGTTTTGCATTCCTTTCTAGTCTCAGGTATTAAGATGTTTCATACTCAGTCAGTTAATAGGGCATACACGCTTGGTCGATCATGTCTCGAAATAGACATGACTGACTAGGCAGATGATTATCCCTCAGTAGTTTACCATTAGACTGTTTGCCAGCCAAGGCTATAGAACCCAATCTGTCACGCGAACTGAACTCGTTGCATAGAAGTTTTTCTACTTAGACATTCATTTAGCACCCTCACGCACACGCGCATGTCACACACACACACACACACACACACACACACACACACACACACAAACACACACACACATATACATATATATATATGCGTGTGTGTATGTGTGAATGAGTTACGTGCCATACGTGATAGACGCTTTGGGCGATCATGTCTCTTTCGAGACATGACTGACTGGGCAGATGATTATCTCGTAGTAGGCTGCCATTACTTTCTGCGGTAGACTGGTTGCCGACCAAGGCTATAGAACCCAATCTGTCCTGTTATTTAACCCATAATTGGAGAGAAGAAGTGGATTAATACCTTTCCCAAGGATATTTGCATGTAAGTAAAAGCTAGGAATTCAACTGGAATTCTAACTCGGCTCTCCGATTTTTCGTTCCGAGCCGATATCCGCTGCACCACAAAGCTCATCTCATACTAGCTGACCTTTATGCTATGAAATCGATGAGAAATGCCAGAGGATAAAGACTGAGAGAAAAGTCGCAAAGTGGGAAAGATATCAACAAAAAATCTATCTTTTTCGATGAGAATCAGGTCAAAAGTTTTGTTCAAATGCTAACCGACGTTAGCCGAAGCTTGGCATCATCTTAGAGAAACCCAAGGATTTGGGCTTTATGTAAAGAAAATTGTGTTTTTATTTTTGATTCTTTTTTGTTATTTTTCTTTTACACCACAACCTAAAGCGCCCAGTGTCTAAGCACAAAGCAAACGCTCAGTAACGTTAATAACCCCTTGCCTTCCGAGGATTTGACGTCTCTGATCGGTGACGCCGATGGCATTTGTTACGATGCGCTGATCTATGGGATACTGTGGAAAGAGTATTGATCAAGCTGAATCGATACTGTTTCGGTAAAGCGATGATCGTGTTTGGCAAGGCGATGACTTTATGGTGAATTGATCTGTGCATAAAGAATGTTGTACTTTCAAAAGTGCACTGATTTGATAATTTTAAAACAATTCTTGGTTTGTTTGGATCTCAGAAAACAAATTCTTTTTATTTTAGCCATTTTACTGGTTTTCTTTTTCAATGTCTTTGTGTTTTTAACTGTATTTTGTATACAAACGATGTATTTTCTTTTAATTTCTTTTCAGTTTTCGTTCTTCTGATATTCGCCAAGCTTAGCTTTGCTCAGTATAACGCAAAGCAATAGTTAAAATACCGTTACGCTACCTCCTAGAATCATCATTTAAAACATTTTTAAAGAAAAATCTTTGGCAGTGATAGGCAATACATTGTTATCTGTTATCGTAGACTAAAATATGAAGATGCTCTCGAATTGTGGTAGTGAAGCTATTGGGAGGTGGTTAATGTTTCATGGATAAGACATAACCGAACTCCCTTTATCTTACAAGCTTGTGCAGATTTCTCATCAGAAGGTTTTCATCAGAAAGTTGGTTGTCGGTAGGTTGGAATATGTGAAATTGTGTGGAATAGCGTAAGCAGAATAAAATATACATTTTGAATGTTAAAATAGAAATTTATTAAAAGAAGGAATAACAAGAATTCATAGAAATGTTCATAGTAGTAATTGTTGAAAGAGATAAGGAGAAAGAGAAAGAGGACAATGTCCGGGTCGCTTGAAATTGGGTTACATTTTAGATTTTTCTCTCGCGGCGCATAATGACTGTCTGCTGAGTCTCTGACGCTGCGAAGTCATTTATATGTCCTTTTGAATTTCGCACTGGATCGCTTAGTCCTTCCAAGTCTTACAAGTTGCGTCCATTCGTCAAAAATCATTTTAGCACCTACGTGAGAAATCTGGTTTCGACTTTCTCTCTAGGCAGACAGTTAATCCTCTTTCGTTTTGGGAAAAACCAGTATTTCACACAGCTTTGTGAATTTTTGTAAAAGTGAAGAAGGTTATTTTCATTAATTTCTTATCCGCTACAGTCTTCTTCTTCTATGTGCCCTGACCATTTAAGACGTAGGCGATCATGGTTATCCACGTCTCCCTATCCTTGGTGGCTCTTAGTATATTTTCTCGTGTTACACCTCGCAACACCCGTTTCATCATCCACCTGAACAGGCCTTTCAAATGTTATCCGTTGCCTTCCTCTGTCTCTTTTTCCTTCCATCTGGCCTGTCAGTATCAGGTTCTCCAAGCCCTCTTTCCTTATTGCATGTCCCGAGAACTTCAGTTGTCTCTTCCTGATGCTCACTATTAATTTTCTTTTCGTTGCCATTCTTTCCAATACCTCGTCATTGCTCGCATTCTCGGTTCACGATATCCACTTCAATACTTAAAAGAGCTATAACAGCTACTGGACTTGAGAAACCGATTTTCCTTAAAAATAGTTTAAAAAATTTTAATAAATTTCTACAAAATGTACAACTGACTGATTAATCAATAAATGCCAAATGTTTATTTATGAAGAAACGGCCGATATAACCATTTATATTAAACATGAGAAGAACAGGTACTTAATATTCATCTGCCGTTCCACGATGACAGGATGCGACACAAGGTTAGTTAAATGAGGAAATTCTGAGAACGTTCATCTGTACCAGGTATAATATCAGCCCAGCTCCCGCAGCTGTTGTTAATCTGTAATCAATATTACTACTGCTCTCCCATCCTTGGTGCAAAAAGGGTACTACTGCCGGGGACAGCTGTTAAATTGTAGTTTTTCAGTCAACTCATTGGTTTGAACTTGTAAGTAATTCTTAGTTCCAGCCTCACTTTTACAAACTCTCTTTTACACGTGGCAAATATAAATTTTGTCTGAGTTAACTATGTTAGAAAATTGCCAGTCCGTGTGTCTAATCATGTGATGCTTGCATCAGACTTACAGACGTTGTCGCAAAACTCGCACAAGTGACCTGTAGGTCTTTCTGGTAATATTGCATTTAAAGAGTTTTCTACCTGACATTTCTGGTGTGGTCTCATGTGGCTGGCTCAGCCAACCACCGAGAGAGTGACATTTTTAAAAATGGTGCGTTAGCGTCTTAATATCTCTGGAACATTCTTTTTCACCCTTCATAATGGTACACTTTTTGTTGAAATTAACAATTCTCTTCTGCTCAAAATATTTGCGGCATTCCCAAATCAATTTTCTCCAGCAACAGTTGAAATGTGTTTCGGGTTTATATATATGCTTAAACAAATTATTACTGGTACAAAATTTTACAATTGAAATTAATAAAGTAAGCTTTATACTTACAGGCATTTGTAAGTGTTTACAAAAGATGGAATAAAAAGTTAACAAACACAAAATGACCGACCGGTTTCAATCCCGTACTTCATCTGGGTATTACTGGGGCTTATTTTATTTCAATATTCACATTTTAAAAGTGAATATTGAATTCAAATTAATCGCAGTAATACCCTGATGAAGCTTACTTCATAAATGTTAATATATATATATATATATATATATATATATATATATATAAATTCGGCATGTGTTTCGTCCTGTTATTATTCAGTACTGTTGCGTGCTGTTTTCCATACTAGACCTGTTTTTCCATCCTTCGTCAAAGACAGGTTGTCCTATTTTCGAAAAAGTTCCGTTCTTTATAAATTTAAATGCTGTTGCGATGCGGCATACATAGGACGAACCAGTCTTAGGTTAGAGACGCGGGTCTCGCAACACGTCCCAGCGAATATACGTTCTGGCAGCCCTATTAGTACTATAAGAACAACCCAAGCTGTCCTGGATTCAGCGATCGGCCAACACGTGTTGGACAATTCAGCGTGTGCCTGTCTTGGTTTTCTGTCTTGCACAGTGCTCGCTCATCATATCATCTACGGGTCTTGCAGGCTATTTGCCTGAAAATCCATCAACAGAGCCTGTGCAGACAGAATGAGCATTTCGTTCGCTCCTTGCAGTTACTGGAGAGTCTGTGAGTGTAACATTTTTCTTTTTTAAATCACTCTTGTGGAATTAAATTCACAACCCCCCTCTCACATTTTAATGTTTTTCATTAAAGTTTATTTTTAAACGAATTCCACTTTCTCCCAGTACTGTGAGTAATTCCCCTTTTGATATTGTCTTCGTTCTAGCCCTACTCATAATTTTGCCAACGAAGCCCTTGAAAAGTGTTGGCCGAAAGGTTCCTCGGGTTTGGGATAAGTATGACGTCTTTTCTATTTAGAGCAATTTGTGGTTTCTGTGGGTACCGATCGTTATTCGCATATATATATATATATATATATATATATATATATATATATATATATATATATATATAATTATATTAACTTATAGTTTAATGTATTGAACGTTGTTAAAACTTTCTCATTTCTTTATTCACTTCGATAATCTGCTCCTATATTAAAGTTCAGCACTTTTACCATTAATAATAATTTGAACATGGATAATGTGAATTTCGTAATTTCGTTGAAAAATATTCCTATCCCAAACAAACAGGAGTACTTTCAAAAGTTGAAATTATAATTTGTACATGTTCTAAACTATAACTCATAAAAATTCATAGCTCTATTTCTATATTGAGCACTGTTTTAAATTAATGTTTTGAATGTTGTTAATACTTTCTTCGTTCTTTATTCACTTTGATATATATATATATATATATATATGGCCTATTGAGATGCTTAATGTTTCTTTGATTCGGCCTTGTGCCTGACATAACCGAACTTCCTACAGCTTACAAGTTTTATGCTGAGTTATAATCATCATAGGAAGGTTGCTTGTCGGCAGGCCTGAACGTAAGAAGAATAAAATGTACATTTCGGATTTTAAAATAGAAATTTATTAAGAGGAAGGAATAACATAAGTTGTAGGAGTCAATGTACAATTAGAAACATTAAGAAGTTAAGGGTAGAGTTCGTACAAAATGTTCTAGTAGTAATTGTTGAAATAGATAAGGAGAAAGAGAAAGAGAACAAGGTTCGACCTGACCTTATCTCAGGGTCGATTTAAAGTTGCTTACATTTTAGATGTGTGTCAGCAAACCGCCGTGACCGTTTAGAGGCCATTCTTAAATATTGAATCCAGTCACGTGGGGTGGCTCCCAGAATGAGTTTTTCTTTAGCAGCAGAAAAAAAAAAGTTTCTCTGACGTATTTTAAATTTTGCGATTTGATGACCAATCAGAATCCAGAGTTCCGCTACTGAGAAAAATAAGATCCTTTAAAGACCTCTACTCAACTTTTGAATATTACACATTTTGCTTTACCTATCTCCCCCCAACACACACACACACACACACATATATATATATATATATATATATATATATATATGTGTGTGTGTGTGTGTGTGTGTGTGTGTTACGACTTTTTGCAAAAAAAATTATAGTGAGAACCAAAAACGTCTCTAATAAATTTCCTCTTGTTATTTACGAGTCACATATTTTTTTTAAAGAAACATAAAAAATACCTCCCGTTTAATGTCAAATCATCAGATTCTCGGGGAAGACGATTTGCAAAGAGAAAACAAATAAGAATCCGAGTATAAATCGCTCACAAAATAAACAAGGAGCAACAAAGTATAAATTAATTTTTAAAATCCCTCTCTCAAAGAGATAGAATTTGATGAAATATAAATAACAGTAACAAACATGAAGAAAAACATTATCATATGCACTGGAAGCAGAGAAGAAACCCTGTTTTTTTTTTTCAGAATTAAATAATTGCCAGAAGTAAGGATGAAGGTGTGACGTCAGTTGAAGCCATAATTGTAACCCTTCCTGTAATACTTGTTTATTCTGTTCGCGTTCAACCATGAAAACACATGGTGCTATATATATATATATATATATATATATATATAATACAGGTATATCAGCCTTATTTACATGTAAAAAGACGAATAAAAATAATGGTGGCATTAATAATAAAAGGAAACAAACAACAACTTGTAACATCAATTATAAACAGGGCTACAATATTTGTAAATAATCAAACATACGCAACACTCGAGAATAATATAAAAATGTACAGTTAGTTAAATATAAATAAAAATTATCAAACGATAATCGCTAATTGAATAGCCAAAGTGCCCATAAGTTATAAACAGATCATTTCGTTTATTTTTTTTTGTTTTACGGCATATCAACCTTAATCAAATACCGACAAGATTTTTCCCATGAATTTGTACGCATAGAATATGTTCTTTGTAAAGAATCAGTTTGCAGATGACGTTCCAGGGACTTATTTTTTTATTGGGCAAGAATTCAAATGTATTGCTGATATTGTTTTTTTTTTTTTTCAAAAATATATTGCTGGTAACTTTGTTGCGCAGTGGGTATTGTCTCGGACGTCAAATCGGGGAACCGAGTTCGAATTCCAGTAAAATTCTTTGCATTCACTTACGCATAAATACCTTTGAGAAAGCTATTTATCCGTCTCTTCCCTCCAGTTATGGGTTATATAACAGGACATATTAGGTTCTATAGCCTTGGCTGGCAACCAGTCTACAGCAGAAAGCAATGGCAACCTACTGCGCAATAATCTTCTGCCAAGTCAGTTATGTCTCGAAAGAGACAAGATCGCCCAAAGCGTGTATCACGTATGGCTCTTAACTAACTGATTGCTGGTAACATTTCTTTTACAGAAATATTTTTGCTTGTATTTTTACTATAACGATCTCTTTTTTATACTTTCATAGTATATTAACCCTAATTAGAAATGAACACATATCTGGGACCCTAACAGGTTCTTCTACTCCCGGTCAGGTGAGCCCTGGGAACAACAGCAACTAAGAGGTAGTTTGACGCTCCTCTAAACCTTCCTATCCGTGATCTTGCTGCCGGATGTAGTTTATCGACATACCCAGAATGCCTCAGTAAGGAGCTGCTCGTCTGCAGAGGTGCAGTGGACGTATTTTGAAGTCCGAATCGACTGGCCACAGAAAATTTAATCGAACACTAGACAAATTAAAAGATTAATCTCAATACTTTGTCAATGATTTTAATGAAACTTGTATAAACGAATGCTCACTTTCAAAATACACAATTATATATTCCTAACAATGTTGAAACAGGATCTTATAAACATCTAAAGATTATAGGTGTTTATCAACCTCTCTTTATGGAAATGTAAATATTCAAAAAATCATCCCCTCCGACCTATCGTTTCACAAATACCCACACCAATATAATACCATTCAAAACCCTTAACAAATTAATTACTTCCCACCTCCCTAATAAATATTGTATTAACTCCACAAATAAATGTATACAAATTCTTCATGCTGTAAAACTAAACAACCAAATAATCGAATATTTAGATGTACAGCATTTATTTACTTATATTTCCGTCCAGGAAACGACTGACATCATTCTCCATGATTTATACACTTATACGTCTCTCCCACTCATCAATATTACGCCCACTATTGAAAACAAATATTAACACGCACAACTCAAGTACCTTTGGATGACTCCCTAGGTACTCAAAAAGATGGTATTGCGATGGGAACTCCTTTAAGTCCCCTTTTCCCTAATTATTATATAGCACATTTAAAAAATAAAATAATTAATGACATTAATATGCCCCTTATATAAGTAAGATACATAGATAGCATTTTCGATTTTTCTAAAAATATTGATCAAATTACCCAATTTAAAAACAAAATTTGAAAGTCACTCTGTCCTCAAATTCACATTAGAAATTAATAATAAAATGGTGTATTTATTAATTCCAGCACACATAATTATATATCTTCTCTATTTAGGAAACGAACTAGCATTAAATCGTGTCTTAATTATAATAGTGAATGCTCCCAACGTTGTAAGTTAGCCGTTATAAAAAAACTTTATCCAAAGCACTCAAATGATATATACTTCTATAAAGAATTACGTAAATTAAACAAACACTTGTCAACAATGGGTTTCTTAACTCCGTCATTGATCAAAAATTGAAATGTATCTCAATAAACTTAATAACACCTCTAATGAAAATTGATAATATTAATAATAATAGTGTACGTCAAAATAAACATAAAACTATTAAAATATACTATGCAACCAAATACATAAGGACAAATATGATGAAATAACACTCAAAAACCTAATAGATAGAAATGCCAAACCCATTTATAATAATAAATAAAATAAGCTAATCATATATCATAAAAAATTGAAACAGCTGAACTCATAGTTTTTAATAACCCTACAACGATATAACTAAACCCTCTACAAAAAACCAATATAGTGTATCAATTTAAATGCCCGTTCACAGATTGTATTTCTGATAAACCCACTACATATATTGGTTTTACTACAACCATGCTCTCTAGTAAACTTAAGTTTTACATTTCTCATCTTAATTCTATTAAACAACGTTTCTTACAAGACCATAGCCATGTACATATTATTAGACAGATATTAGTCGTTAACATACATACACCCAGTAAAAATAAACGTTCAGATATTGGAGACCATCTAGATTAAAGCAAAGCAACCCACCATCAAACAAAATCACATTTCAAACTCGCTACATCACATTACTTTGCATCTAGACATATCATTCTGTAGTTAATATTTCGGTCTCTCATGTGATATGACATTATAGAAAGTAATAACTGATTTACGACCTCTGTGTAATAGTCCGGGACTGTTAACTTCGCATAGTAATCTTTAATATTATTAGTATTTCGGTACGTCTAAGACAAAGCTGCTGTCTGTCAATCATCACAGGCAAACTCTCCTACCTCACATAAGCATGGACCAAGCGAGTTTCCATGAGATTAATATACTGCGCCTCCTCGGCCTTACACTTTCTTCCGATCTCAAGTGAAACCATTACATTGAGTTAACAGCTAAATCCACTGCTAGGAATTTTGGGTCACTGTGTCGGGCCAGGAAGTTTTTCCGCCTGAATCCATCTTGCACATATACAAATCAACCTCCGTCCGTGCATGGAATACTGCTGTCATATATAGTCAGGCGTCCCGCTGTTTAACTCAGTGTTCTTGACAGGCTCCAAAGGAGAATCACTAATGTGATAGATACCGACTTGGCGGTTCGACTCCAGCCACTTTCTCACCGACGGGATATGGCTTCCCTCTGTCTGATCTATACATATTTTCAGGGCTTCTGCTCTGACGAACTTAAGTCACTAGAGTTTACTCGTGCAACCAGACTGGCAGCTGGGTCCCACACATTCCCAGTTCGATTAACCAAATGCAGCCGACAATTCTACTCCTTTAGCTTCTTTTCTCGCACTTCTCGCCTGTGAAAGTTGCTTCCATATTCTTGCTTTCTTGACGGCTACAACCTCCATGAATTTAAATGCAATGTCAATACCCATCTCTTAACCACTTGACTAGTTCTTTCTACATCACCCTGTATAACGTTTCCTTTGTCTCTACCAACTGTCATCATCAGACCTGTATTCCCATCATTCTTTTGCTCCTTTCTAACTGGTTTGTCTATCTCTTTACTCACCTGCTGTCTAATTTTTTCCTTATTATGTAGTCCCCTGCACATCAGTGGCGACACCGCCTTGCTCAGGGTAATATGATTTTTTAAAAATGGCTATAAGTACCGGCCACGTGATACTAATGTAAACGCTAGTGTATACCTGTTACACTCCCTTAACACGTGCAGTGAAAAAAAAAGGACAATTTATATGGCAATAACAAACAGGCCTTTAATATAGCAGAAACAATTTATATGGCAATAACAAACAGGCCTTTAATATAGCAGAAACAATTTATATGGCAATAACAAACAGGCCTTTAATATAGCAGAAACAATTTATATGGCAATAACAAACAGGCCTTTACTATAGCAGAAACAATTTATATGGCAATAACAAACAGGCCTTTAATATAGCAGAAACAATTTATATGGCAATAACAAACAGGCCTTTAATATAGCAGAAACAATTTACATGGCAATAACAAACAGGCCTTTAATATAGCAGAAACAATTTATATGGCAATAACAAACAGGCCTTTAATATAGCAGAAACAAGTACAATACATTCAAGATGATTAAATACGTCTCAAAACAACATGACTGTTTATATCGTCTAAATGGAGGAGTATGATTTAGCCACTCAAAGTAAAATTTACATCTCATCAGTTTAATACAATTTGTGTTGCATGGCTGGTCTTGGCCCTGAAGATTAAAACTTGTGGAATCAGAGGTTCTTGAAAAAATACACAAAATAATTAGCAATGTTATTGGCACTGAGTCTTTGGAATCAGTTCCACAAATCAGCAGATCATGAAAAGAAGCCAATCAAGTAAGGTTTACATCTTATCAATGGAATACTAAGGGAATGGTGGGTGGTTTTCTATAATGAGTGTTGCATGGCTGGTTGAGGCCCTGATGGTTAAAACTATCATATTTAAGGAATGTAGTTTGAACATTTCCCATTGAAACAGTGATATAGCAGTGAAAGGCATATCATATTTTATCTGTGGGAAGGTATTGTAGGGTTCAAAATAATTCATTACCCACAAGAATAGAGGAACACTACTGGAACTGAAATACTTTCTTTAGCTTCTGAAAAGCAGCTTTCATGATTACAATATACTTTCTCAATTTTTTTGTTAAAAAATGATGATGATGACATATGTTGATATATAAGGTTTTGTTCTGAAGAAATAAATCATAATATTTACTAAAGCAACAAAGTAATAACAATATATGATGGTTACGGTAGTTGGTTCCTTTAAAGATGCAGTATACGTTTGATAAATGTTTTTGTGATTAGAGTTTACCTCCCACAAAAAATTATATTTCACCAATGGAATACAAAGGGAATGCTGGCTGGTTTTCTACAATGTGTCTTGCATGGTTGGTCTTGGCACTGAAAGTTAAATCTATCGGAATCAATCAATATAGTCTTTTGATGGAAATAGCGACAGAGCAAAATGCTGTTGTTACCAGGTCCACACCTAACCCGTTGTGGTAGCACCTTTTAGGGTCCCAGTTAAAGGCAAATAGTGAACCCACCAAAAAATAAACAAAACATTATGAAAGTGTTGTAATCCTGTTTTAAAGGGTCACAAATGAAAAAAGGAACACGGGATTAGTGAAAACGAATTTGCATTACAAAATCCTGTGTAGGTACAATATGTATGCTTGTTCGTCTAGCTGACAAGCAAGGGGTGTTGGATATCACAAAGTCACTTTACGATTTGTCTGACTCGTACCGGACTGGTCCTCCTTATGACTACTAG
Source organism: Ascarosepion bandense (assembly GCA_037127315.1). NCBI lineage: Eukaryota > Metazoa > Mollusca > Cephalopoda > Sepiida > Sepiidae > Ascarosepion > Ascarosepion bandense. Next base: position 321,138 of record JBBBDQ010001927.1, read on the forward strand.
TCACATGTTATATATGTGCAAGTTGGGTTAATCCATTACCATGTAAATGGGTAGGTCCGCCACAGCACCCCACTCCCAAGCTGTTACTCTGGAGTGTCAGTATTTCCTTCGTTTCGGATTAGCCATGAGCTGATCTGTAAATTTCCTTTTCCTTCCAGATCGACGTGGCTTTGGCGTATTTTAAGGAGGTTGAATATCAAAAGTGTCACAGACGGTTTCTATCGCCTCTACATCTTCTTGAGGCATATCATTTTGGTACTCAGTCAGTCGTTTGCGTATCTGATTCAGGTGCCTCTTATGTACAAATTTGGGTCTCTGGATTATATAGATCATGTTGCTGATCCTTTCCTTATTTTCTCCCATTTCCCAAAAAGAAATATTATTTTTATAGCCTTTGAAATAAACCTTATCTCCAGGATTATAACGTTTGTTTGGTAACGTACAGGTTTTACTTTGCTTGGTTTGTCCCAGCAACAGTTTGTTGAAGACGGATATTATTTTTTGACCAAACATGGCTTCCGCCGGAGATCGAACTGATGATTTGTTAGGATTCGGGGTGATCATATGTACTTGTAAAAAAGGTTTAAAAACCATATTAATAGATGAGTCGTATGCTTTTTAAGGTCATTTCCAATGTATCCACAAATCACTCCGCTTGTCCGTTAGATCTGGGATGATATTGTGGTGTTGTGAAATGTTTGATCTGATACATCTCTCAGAAATTTCTGAGATCAATTGAAGTAAACTTAGTGCCGTTATTACTGACGAGACAGTCAACAACATCAAACCTCCCGAACAACTGAGGGGGAGAAAACAGTAGTTAGTTTTCCTTTTGTCTTTACCAGCTTTATAGTCGTAATTTTGTAACGACTGGTTTACATTTTTTTACAAAGAACTTCGATAACTTTTGAAATATATTTATTTGAATGGGAAAAGAAAACGTCGTACTTACAGTTTCCTTTAGTCACTTTTTTCCTGGAATCCTGTGAACAATACAAAACGAAAAACACTCTTGGGTTGTGCATTTAAAAAAAATCGTTGTACTTTCGACAGAAAAAAATATTCTGATATATCACTTGTCAATATTTTGTGAACATTGATTTTGAAATGTCTCCTTGTAGTAAGACTTTTTGCGGTAGTTTTGTGAACACTAACTTTTAATTGAGATTCTTTGTTTGAATTTCGTTTGTCTGTGTTATAGCACTGAATTAAGTTAATACTCTGACGAAAAGTTTGTTCGTACGTAAGCAGTGTTGTGTCATATTGAAACTGTTTTTTCTAGTTGGACAGCGTTTCTCAGTGAAAAAACTCCTTAGTCAGCCAGTGTTTGTAAAACACTGAGTTGGTTTGGGGTTTGTCCGTGAAGGCCCAGTCCTTTGTTGTTGGTGTAAACCCTGGCTGAGAAAAAAAATTCTCTGATTCACGTCGAGTTCGTTAAGTATTTTTCGTTGCCCCCCCCCCCCCCCCAAAAAAAAATTCTTTCTTTCTGGTTGTCGCGTATATTTCTTTTTTCGAAAATTTCCGTCGCCAGTGTTGTATGGCGACTTACTTGCAAAACGCATTTTCCTGTCCGCGTGACTTGTTCGAATCTTCGTCGCCAGTATTATAACCCTGCTTTAAGGGGTCACAAATAAAAAGATGGACACGGAATTAGTGTAAACAATTTGTATTGCAAAATACGGTATAGGTACAATATACCAGCTTGTTCGTCTAGCTGACGAGCAAGCGGTGTTGGATATCACAAATCACTCTCCAGTTTTTCTGACTCGTATTAGATTGGTCCTTCCCATGACTACTTGTCACATTGTATATATAAGCAGGTCGGGTTAATCTATTATCATGTCAATGGGTAGGTTCGCCACAACAGAAAGTATAAAATGCATTTTTAAAATGCAACTGTTAAAACTCCAGTAATACTTTTGAAGTTGAAGGCATACATTTCCGTTCGAAATACTTAAATTTCAGCATTATATAACCCAAAGAGGTTTATATGCCACTAAACAAATCTAACCAACAGAAAAGAATACTTTCATCATATTAATCCATATAATATCAATAATATCTTAAATCAAACTGTATTCCAAAATACAACTCCAAGAAAACTACAATATAAATTACACACATATCAACGCATATAAATACACACATAATAATGTATATACATTAAAGCTGAGTATCATCTACCATGTACTCAATTGTGAAAGCAGAATAACTTGTATCCTATAAGAGTACTTCAAAGCTCCAAAGACTATTAAATGTCGGCATTAAATGACCCATAAGGAGTTGATATGCCGTTAAACAAACAAATCAATCTATCGGTTTAACGTGAATTCGTTTTCCTCGCAATAATATAGGGGATTTTGAGCTGAACCCTTTATGTAATCTGCGGGGTCAGTGGATCGAGAATAATCTAACTCCCATAGTTTAAATATAGTGTTCAGTTTAAAAGTCCCTGAAAGTTACCCGAATCGAATAGTATCTGACTAAGGCAAGAGGTTCAACGGCCGAAACGTTTTCATAATAACAACAGATGAGAAAACAGTAGAACAGTAAATTAAGTAAATACTTGTCTTTCCATATCATTTTTTACCAGGGAACCAGTGCGTTAACCAATGTGTCTTGGCGCTAAATAATTGCTAGCAATGCTAATCTGGTTAAACATTACATCTGAAGAGCGAATATTGTGATAACTAAAAAAAGATCAACATTGATTTGTCGTAGAACTAACTTCTACTAACCAGTGTCTAATCCTTATGGCCATTCCTATCATATATCCCTGCTGGGATATTTTTAAACCTGTAGCATTTCGTGATATACACCTCTCCTCAGTTTATATTGGTTTAACAGATTTTTTTCTGATAGTCAGTCAGTTAAGTGCCATAAGTGATACACGCTTTGGGCGATCATGTCTCTTTCGAGACATTACTAACTGGGCAGAAGATTATTCCGCAGTAGGTTGCCATTGCTCCCTGCAGTAGACTAGTTGTCAGCCAAGGCTATAGAACTAAATCTGCCCTATTATTTAATCCGTAACCAGAGAGAAGAAACGGATTAATACCTTTTCCAAAGGTATTTGTGCGTAAGTGAATGTCATGAATTCAACTGGAATTCGAACTCGGCACCCCGATTTGTTGTTCTGAGTCGATATCTACTGCACCACAACACACATTCCTGATAGTAATGAATTCAAAATTTGTCTCTTATCGACTTCCGCCATTTTCTTCTTGTGTATCAAATTAGCACCTATCGATAGGTATTATATAATTTCTAGATAATTCAAATATGTCCCTACCTAAATAGTTGCCAAATATTTATAGCATCATACACAGCAAAATTTAAATATTGAGCAACAAGAATTATTGCCTGGTGACATCACTTAAGCTGTTACCGTGGCGCGATATTCGTCTTGACATTTAGTGACATATTACATCCGCGTTTCCATGCGTTTTAAGACAAAAAATATTAAGAATATTTAATAACAGCATTACAAGATAAAAAGGTGCAAACATTTTTATATTAAATTATTCTCGTCAAATTATGAAACTTTTAAGCGATAATAAAATATACTTAAATTTAACTATTTTACTTAAGACTTAAAAGAAAACAGTTATTAGTTTAAGTGAAACTGGTAAGCTATATATTTGTAATTGGCATATTCTAAAAGTAAAAAAAAAAAAGACTGAAACACTGTCTTCTCTAAAATGTTTACTGCTTTACAAATGAAACATTGTGCAAATTATCAGAATTACGATGATAAATTTTGCTAAAAATTCTGAATAATGCACATTGTTCCCCTTGAATGCACTGCTTGAATAGTTAAACAAAAATTACCTGTTCATAACACATTACATTGCATTTGAATACAAGGTTCTGTTGTCATTTCGCGCTATCACGCAGTGTGACGTCATATTTGCGAACTGCGTTTGTTATTTTTGGTAACTATTGCTGTTGCTTAGCGGAGTCTTATGTCAACACAAAATAAAATCATCCACCATGGATGTTATTGTGTTACCGTCTTAATAACCTCTCTGAAGATGGCTCATGTGAGCCGAAAGCTTAGAACCAAATTAATAAAAATTACCCAAATGTGGCATCCCCTATGTGGATAGGGGGCGCAGGTTTGAATCTTGCCCAATGACACACATTTTCGTAACAAAAATTTATCGCAAATAATCAGGCCGGTAGAAATAAATATATAATACCGTTTGATTATAAACAGAATATCTACCTAAATACGAGTGTTGATCAAAAACAATGTTCAAACAAATCATTTCAAATTGTTTGTTTATAACAAGTTTCGTTAATCTTCGTTAATTTCCGTAACATATATTTTTTTTCTAAGCATATACTTTTAAATATAAGAGACAATAAATGTCTGTTATGTCTAATCATGAGCCGTTCTAAACATAGTATTTTGACATTATTTTCAGCTGAAAATAAAGAGAAAAATTCTGCAAAATTTGGATAAATTTTATTTAGTTGGTTCTAAGCTTTCGACTCACATGAGCCAACTTTTTAAAGTTAATGCCCTTGTAACCTCTCTGAAGATAACTCATGTGACTCGAAAGCTTAGAACCAACTTAATAAAAAATTATCCAAATGTTGGAGAATTTTTGTCTTTATTTTCATCTAAAATTAAAACCAAAATACGATGTTCAAAACGGCTCATGATTAAACATAATAGACTTTCATTGTCTCTTATACACACACACACACACACACACACACACACACACACACGCATACATATATATACATATATATATATATATATATATATATATATATATATATACACATACAAACAGATGACTGTATATATATATACGGTTAAATAAAATAAAGACAAGAGGAAAACTGTATTTTATTTAACCATTCTGTCCTTAATCTCAGATCATAACTGTGTATATTTTTACACACACACACATATATATATATATATATATATATATATATATATATATATATATAGCCATCCGCATACAGATCTGTTTCGCTGTGTCACAGCTGATCAGTATGGTTAGACTCCGATTACTTTTAACCCAGGATTGAAACCCGACTGACGTAGCGTCAGTCGGCGACTCTACCTCTGGGCCATGGGCACACGGTAGAAGGCAGAATTTTTAGCATGTATATTATCATTATACACGCCAAATTGCCAGAGTGCTCTAATTCATTAGTGAATGAGCGATATATATATATATATATATATATATATATATATATATATATATATGACTGGAGGTCATTCATGGTTGAGACGTTGCCAGATCATAATTGTAGCTTCCCCTATGTAGATAGTAGTCACAGCTTCGAATCCTGCTGAATGACACACATTTTCGTAATAAAAAAATTATCGTAAATAATCAGGCCAGTAGATATAAAATATATAATACTGTTTAATTAAAAAACAGAATATCTACTTAAATGCGAGTATCGATAAAAAATAATGTTCAAACAATTCATTTCAAATTGTTAGTTGTTTATAACCAAGTTTCGTTCAATATATATAGATATTTAAGTAAATGTTTGAACAGTTGGTTTTAATCTACCTGTTCTTACACTGACATGATATATATATATATATATATATATATATATATGTGTGTGTGTGTGTGTGTGTGTGTGTGTGTGTGTGTGTGTGATAGATGGCCTACGGACGTAATCGAAGGAATAATGACATTATATAAATACTGTCGTTCAGCACTACACGAAAAAAAGGGAGGTAACCTCCATTACTGCGGGAAAGAACATTGAAACTGTTTGAAAGAGGAATCATATTCATAATGAAATATCTTATTATCCTGAAAAATTGTCTGAAGAGAAAGATATAATTTTCAACCAACAACCAAGCACTGACTGCTCGTTGTATGGATGCCGCTAAATATTTCCTTATAAAGTAACGGCTCATTACCATTAGCATTTATATCCTATCACGTAAAATCACATTACTTTCCGAACAAGGTATGAACAAGTCTTTTTTTTTAATCGTGTCACCCCAAGCAAGGCATTCCACTGCCACTATAGCGCAGGGGGTTACATAAAGGGATTAGGTATAGGAAATGCCAGAAGGAGGGTGATAGACGACTTAGGATGTACATAGGGAGAGAGTTGGAGAGAGTGGGTGTGAGTTAGTGTGTTAGGAGTTGTCTATTGACCTTACATTTAAACTCCTGGAGGTTGTAGCCGTCGGAGAAACAAGCATGCGGTAGGGAATTCCACAGGCGGGAAGTGTGAGGAAAGAAGCTGTTGGAGTAGAAATTGTGGTTACATTTCATCGGTTTCACTGTAAAAGCGTGGGACCGAGTTGCCAATCTAGTATCTCGTGCAAATTCAGATCTAGGGGCACCAGTGATTTAAGTTCGTCAGAGCAGAAGCCATGAAAGTATTTATAGAAGAGGCACAAGGAAGCCACGTCACGCCGGTGAGAGAGATACTGCAGGCGGTCAGCCAAGTCGGTATCAATCACATTACAGATTCTTGGCTGTATTTTGTCAAGAACTCCGAGAAGAATAGAAGGGGCACCCGACCAGATGTGGCAGCAGTACTCAATACACGGGCGGATGGTGGATTTATATAATTGCAGGATAGATTCAGGTAGAAAGAATTTCCGGGCCCTGCACAGAGAGCCGACTTTCATAGCTGCGGATTTAGCAATGGATTCGACGTAGTCATTCCACTTGAGGTCCGCTGAGAGTGTCAGGCCAAACAGTCGTAGTGATTTACTCTCTGGGAGGAAGGCCTGTCTGGGGTCATAAATTTCTCAGTCATCTGTGTATAAGAGGCAGGGTGATACTTCAACAGGGTTTTTTCTTTCATAAATAACGAGTCATATGTAATAATTTGCATGGCAAATTATCATTATGTATTGAAATTTTTTTTTTAGTGTACAGTTATTGTTAGTGATGCTCAGTAAACTGGACATTTTGAAAAATGGCATTAGGATAATCGAGAACCTATTTTGGCAATGTCATGGCAGCATCTCTGACAGACTGAATGAACTCTTCCAACATTTACTTACGCCTCCCCTCACATAGGGGGTGAGAGGCAGTAGCCTGAGGCGAGTGCCCTTAGAACGGCCCGAAATCAGCCGAGAATCGGTCTACAAACACTGCTACCTTAACCACCATTACGAGTCCCAGGTCTAAGGCCGAGGGTCGAATCATAGTATTCCAAACTAACTCGTATTATCGTTCCTTCTAACCACGTTCCAAGTATTGTATTCATTCCGTAATTAATATATATTCGTATTTTCCTATTTGGTTGTTTTTGTGTTATGCTTACTAAACATTTAACCGGGTCTAAAAGAGGCAGCAAACTGATAACATAGGGACAGGAAATTAATTCAGCGGGTATACAAAAATAGAAAGGCGTTTATCACAAGGATTTACTGGATCTATTCAAACTGCACAGCGAAACAATTATGGGAAAGTGATTGACTGGAATTGTAATTTGTTGCCACAATCTGAAAAAATGTAAGATACGAGAATGACACTGACAGGAGAAACGGAAAGGAAAATGCAGGACTTTTTACAGAAGGTAGCAAAAGATAGCGAGAAGAAAAGACTGAGTACAAAATTAAAGAAAACTGAATGTATGGTCACCAGCAAAATAAAGACACCAATATGCTAATTACAGATCGAAGAAACTAAAATAAAACGAGTGAAGAAATTTAAATATTTGGGAAGCGTTCTGACTGAGGATAAAAAGTGCGACACTGAAATAGGAAGATGAATTGGCATGACCAAGGACGGGTTTCAAAAGCTGTGTAAAATACTGAGAGACAAGAAAATTCTGTTGGAAACAAAGAAGAAAGAACTGGATTTTTATGTCTTGTCTATCCTTCAATATGGCAGAGAATGCTAGACAATAACATCAAAAATTTCAAAAGCTAAGCAGAGTACTGAAAGACTGGAAAATCTTATTGCAAACAAAGAAAAGAGTGTTGGACTTCCACGTGATATCTGCCCTTCTGTAAGGTAGCGAAAGTTAAACGATCTCTTCAAGATTTTAGGAGAGAATTCACGCAGATTAAAAGTGGTTCTGCAGAAGGATGCTGAGAAAACCACGGACCGAGCACTAGGAGTTAGAGAGAGTGCAAACGAGAAGAAAACTTATAGCTGACACCAGAAAAAACAGCTGGGTTCCTGGGAGACGGTAAGAAATAAGAAGGTTTAAAGAATCTAATATTCACATGACAGACAGAGGGAAGGAGTTACATGGAAAAGCAGCGTAAGATATATTCGATGGGGTTGAGTAAATGGATAAATGAGTGGGGGATGGGAGAGATACCAAGAGAAAAATATTAAATGCGACAAAGAACATGGCCACCTGAATGTCTGTGATCACTTACTTCCTGAAGGGACACGGCACACAAAGCAGAATAGATCGTGAAGAAGGGTATGGCAGAGATACCAAGAGAAAAATATTAAGAGCTACAAAAGGCAGGGCCACCTATGATCACTTACGTCCTGAAGAGACATGGCACATGAAGAAGAATAGATCGTGAGGAAGAGTATCTGAGAGATACAAAGAGAAATTTATTAAGAGCAACTAGGGACAGGGTCTCGTGAAAGTCTATGATGACTTACTTCCAAAAGAGACACGGTACATGAAGAAGAATAGATCGTGAAATAGGTATGGGAGAGATACCAAGAGAAAAATTTTAAAAGCGACAAAGGACATGGCCACGTGAATGTCTGTGATCACTTACTTCCTTGAAGGACACGGCACATGAAACAGAATAGATCGTGAAGTAGGGAATGGGAGAGATACCAAGAGAAAAATATTAAGAGCGACAACGGACATGGCCATGTGAAAGTCTATGATCACTTACTTCCTGAAGGGACACGGCACATGAAGAAGAATAGGTCGTGAAGAGAGGTTTGTGGAGAAATACAAAGAGAAAAATATTAAGAGCTACAAGGGACAGGGCCACGTGAAAGTCTATGAGCACTTACTTCCTGAAGGGACACGTCACATGAAGAAGAATAGATCGTGAAGAGAGGTTGGGTAGAGATACCAAGAGAAATATATTAAGAGCGACAAAGGGCAGGGTCACGTGAAAGTCTATGATCACTTACTTCCTGAAGGGACACGGCACATGAAGGAGAATAGATCGTGAAGAAGGGTATGGGAGAGATACCACGAGAAAAATATTAAGAGCGGCAATGGAGAGGGTAATGTGAAAGTCTATGATGACTTACTTCCTGAAGGGACACGGCACATGGAGGAGAATAGGTCGTGAAAAGAGGTTGGGTAGAGATAGCAAGAGAAAAATATTAAGAGCGACAACGGACATAGCCACGTGAAAGTCTATGATCACTTACTTCCTGAAGGGACACGGCAATTGAAGGAGAATAGATCGTGAAAAAGGGTATGGGAGAGATACTAAAAGAAAAATATTAAAAGCGACAAAGGACATGGCCACGTTAGTGTCTGTGATCACTTACTTCCTGAAGGGACAAGGCACATGAAGCAGAATAGATCGTGAAAAGGGTATGGGAGAGATACTAAGAGAAAAATATTAAAAGCGACAAAGGACATGGCCACGTTAATGTCTGTGATCACTTACTTCCTGAAGGGACACGGCACATGGAGGAGAATTGACCGTGAAGAAGGGTGTGGGAGAGATACCAAGAGAAAAACATTTAAAGCGACAAAGGACATGGCCACTTTAGTGTCTGTGATCACTTACTTCCTGAAGGGACACGGCACATGAGGCAGAATAGATCGTGAAAAGGGTATGGGAGAGATACCAAAATAAAAATATTAAAAGCGACAAAGGGCATGGCCACGTTAATGTCTGTGATGACTTACTTCCTGAAAAGACACGGCCCATGAGGAAGAATAGATCGTGAAGTAAAGTTTGGGAGAGATACCAAGAGAAAAATATTAAGAGCGACAAAGCACATGGCCACGTGAAAGTCTATGATGACTTACTTCCTGAAGGGACACGGCACATGAAGAAGAACAGATCGTGAAGAAGGGTTTGGGAGAGATACCAAGAGAAATATATTAAGAGCGACAAAGGGCAGGGTCACGTGAAAGTCTATGATCACTTACTTCCTGAAGGGACACGGCACATGATGAAGAAAGATATTAAGAGCGACATGGGACAGGGCCTCGTGAAATCTATGATCACTTATTTCCTGAAGGGACACGGCACATGAATTAGAATAGAATGTGTAGGCGTTTTTGGGAGAGATACCAAGAGAAAAATATTAAAACAGCATGGGAGAGGGGCAAGTGGAAATCCATGATCCCTTGCCTCCTGAAACGACATGGCAGATGAAGAAGAAAAATGCAGCTATTAATTACGTGTCGGGCTGAGGAATTATTTTCTGTGTATTATTATTTGATTAGAAAGAACGTAATTATCCTCATCTAATCATTTGATGAACAAGAGTAGAGAAAGTTTGGATTTACGTGTACGCAGTATGAAATATGTTCCCATCCATTCATCTCGTGTACACTCCCAATTGATGTGTTTATTTGTTAGACTTGAATCTCGCAATCATCCGAGCGCTCTTAACAAACGATTTTAACCATTACCTCTAAAAGCCTCCACCAGGCCCACCGCCGCTGGAAGCACCAAAGCTAAAATAGGGGAAAAAAAAAAACGTAAAAATAGAGTTCAGGAACGGTCGAAACGGAATTGAAATGGAAGAGAAGCTGTTTGACAGTCGATAGAGAAAGAGAAATAGCAAACGCCATTTTAAAGATATGTTGAAGACAAGAAGGAAACCAAGCGTGGGTGAAAGAGTTTAATAAAGAAAACAAAAACTAAAAATGGTGGAGTGGAAGACGAAGATGAGGAAATGATTTTGCAAAGAATATGAATGGAATGCAAACCAAAATGTGGAATCTTCAGGATAGAAGAAATGACGCATAACCTAATAAAGAACAAGAGAGTCTCATAATTTCAAATATCGAAATTATTAAATTGAATTTTAAATAATTTGTATTTTCATTTATTAACGTCATTATTTAAACAGTTGCAATTACGCCTTGTTCAGTTATTTGAAATAACTTGTTGCCACTTATCAAGCAGTTTTTCGAAACTAGTTGAGTAAAATTCCACATGTTTGGATATAAAAAGGTGTTTGATGATATCTTGAAAATTGTTTCATTAGATAACTTTTTTTTTAAATCCAAAAGATTTTACAAGGATCTAAAATGTAATAATCATTTAGTTCAAATGACGTGAATATTGCTGGAGGGGTAGAACAGACTGACTTCCATTTTGTGTTATAATATTCTTTTCTTTTTTTACAGTGAAGTTTAACCTGTATGAGGTCCGGGAACGAATCGAGGTAGTGTATTACAGATTAAGAAGTACATTTTTTGTGCATAGGTGAGAGAGATAGTGGTTAATCCTAGACATCAACCGGTTAAGAGTGTAATGGTCAGGGAAACATCCTCTCGGATGTCGGTTGTAGAGAGCAGTAAGTCGTTGGAAAAAGCTACAAGAGTAGAATTTACTGCTGACCAAAGGAATACGGAGGAAATGACAGTGGTTTGGTACAATGTTGAATGATATAGAAGTCCTTAGCCGTGAAGCTTTAAACTGGCAGAACAAAAGAATGCAGTTTGTTTGTTTTACTTTACAAGGAAGTAACGATAGAGCAGTGAGAGATTTGCCACATCCCGCATCTCAGAAAGGGGTTAGAGAGAGTAAAATACCCACAAGGCCTCGGATACGGTTTTGAGCTCTATCGAGACTGGAAAGGGAATATTAGGTAGACCCTGTCCAAATATGATAGCATTACTCCATTTTTGAGCCTGATCTGGCTATTGTAAATGTAGAGGATAGCACAAAGTGTTAGGTAAATACTAGAGCGATACAGGGAATCGACCATTTTATTTTCCTGCATTTTAGCGATGGATCGTATTCACGAGTTTCACTTGAGAACTGGGTTGAGTTTAAGCGCCAATAGTATCTCAAAGCACAGAGGCTCCCCGACGAGACGTTCACTCATCGTGACTGTTGTTAGTTCAGAGTCCGATCGCCTATGAGCAGAACAGAACTCGAATATTGCTGCCATAAATGGACTGTAGCTGCACAATCCTCACTTGCCTGCCTGCATATATATTTTGAACGCGTCTGTGTGGTCTTTCAGGTGATGAATTTTTTTTCATCCTGTCATTCTTTGTTTTTCAATTCCATTAGGATTGGCGAAATATTTCTAGCTTCTCATTAATCTATCGTTGTTTTTTATTGCAGACTAGCAGGATAGCCCGGCGTTGCTCGGGTGTAATGAAAGCTTTAAAACTAATCCATTGTCCTGGAGCCCAGACTCTTTGGACGTTGGCACGAAAGAAGCAATAGTTGTTTTCAGTTAAAGCAAAACCGTAGACTGAAAGAAAAATGAATGGATGTAAGTCAAATGTTGGTTTCCTGGTATTTTTTTTTAATCATTTCAACCCGAGCAAGGCAGAAACGCCACTGATGTGCAGGGGTTTACATAAATGTAAAAAGATTAATTAGAAAAGAGTGAGGAGTACAAGCTAGTTAGAAAGGAACAATAGAAAGCTGAGAAAGCAGGTGCAATGACAGATACATAGGCGGAGAGAAAGTGAAGGTTATACAGGGGAGGGGAGAGAGCGAGAGTCCAGTGGTTAGTAGATGAGTATTAACTTTGCATTTAAATTTCTGGAGGTTGTAGCCGTCAGGAAAGCAAGAATACGGGAGTGAGTTCCACAGGTGGGAAGTGCGAGAGAGGAAGCTGCAGGAGTAGAATTGTCGTCTGCATTTGGCTAACCTGACTGTGAATGGGTGGGACCCAGTTGCCAGTCTGGTTGCACGGGTAAACACCTGTTGAGGAGGCATCAGTGACTTAAGCTCATCCGAGCAGAAGCCATGAAAGTATTTATAGAAGAGACAGAGGGAGGCCACATTTCGACGATGGGAAAGTGGCTGCAGTCGAGTCGCCAGATCAGTACCTATCACATTACAGACTCTCCTTTGGAGCTTGTCAAGAACACTGAGGAGAACGGCAGGGGCACCTGACCATAAATGGCAGCAGTACTCCATGCACGGACGGATGGTTGACTTGTATATATGCAGGATGGATTCAGGTGGAAAAAACATCGATATCAAATAAGTTTTGTTCTTCGTAGACTGAATTTTGAAGGTTAAATAAGTTCTCTGAGTAAATGGTATCATGGCTGAGACTAAGAACTACAATCATACCTACTTAGAGCCAAACCCGAAGCAAAAACTAAAATAAAATGGCTGAAAAAATACAGACATACAGGCGGATAAAAACACACACAAAAATCTTGCCTTTCATATATCTTTTTTCTGCATTATTGTAAGAACTGCAACCCTTGAAACTTTTGAATATCGTTTCTTATGTCTTTGTCTATGAGTGTATCAAATTTTATTAAAATCGGACTACTCTTTCTGTAACCCGATTTTTCGATTATCGATTTTCGATATTTATCGGGGGTACCTCGACACAAACCTAGCTAAGAACACTCGCAGACGCTTATAGTACAACTGTGTAAATTTTCAAGAAAATCGGTTCAGCCGTTTCGGAGTGTATAGATAACGGACACACACACACATACATACATACAAACACACAGACAAAGTTCCATTTATAAATAAGTTTAGGTGTTTGGTTGGACTACAATCTTTTGTCTCACTAGTGGAATGATGATGTTTCGCTACAACCTGAGGGGCGTGGCAAGTAATCGCCGTAAGGTTTAGAACTGGCAAAACCAAAGAATGGAGTTCGTCCCCAGTACTCAATATCGAAGAGCCGTTAAAGGCTTGTCACATCCAGTCTGCTAGAGAGGGGTAGGGGAAATAATTGGTCACCCACAAAAATGTGGAGGTGCTTTCGTTGTTGTTGTTGTTGAGGGGGTAATGTTTCGCTTGTCAAACTATCTCTTCTTCGTCGCCAGGTTTGCTGTCTACTGAGGAGTCCCTAACTCATCCAAGCGGGTTCTACTTATACTCGCGCGAACATCAGAAAGAGAACTGATACTACGTCAAAGTTCAATATTCTTTTCTTTGTTTCGTTTTTAGCGCCTCAGCAAGAAGGTTTGTATGAAAATAACCGGTGAAATCATTTGAATATATCAACCATAGGCTACTAGATTAATAAATAGGTCCCACCCTTTTTCAGTGAAACCGATAAAATTCAACCACAATTTCTACTCTAAAAGCTTCTTTTCTCTCAATTCTCGCCTGTGGAATTCCCTTCCATATACTTGCTTACCCGACATCTATAATCTCCAAGAATTTAAATGTAAGGTCAAGAGACATCTATTTCACTAATTCGCATCCATTCTCTCAAGCTGTGTTTTCCATCTACTCCACCCCTATCCTCCCGTCTATTACCCTCCTCCTGACATTTCCTATAATTAACCCCACTTTTCATCACTTTACCCTATGTAATCCCCTGCTCAACAGTGGCAGTAGAATGCCTTGTTTGGGGTGAAATGTTAAAAAAACAACTATATTTGTTTCTGTTTCTGAAGACATCACTCAAATTTGAAAGTTATTTTTCCGTTTCGAATATGCGCCTTGAAATTTTCGTGTCGCACTTTCCGTTTGCAATTTTATAAATAGGGAGGCCGTGAATGGAATTAAAAAGGAAGGGCTGAAGTAGCAGATAGAGTTTCAGGAATAAAAGTTAAGTGGGATGAATGGAGGTGAAAGAAAAGGGTCAAGAAAAGTTATATCTTTATATTGGGATTATTTGGAGTGGGTCATCAAGGGCAAAAAAGATTAATAAAAGCCTTGCAGTGGAAATAAAATTTCACTGAGAAAAATTGAGACAAATAAAGAAGAATAGAAAAGATAGACGACCGAAGAGAGAAAGAAACAATAAAGATGGTTAGAAAGAGAGAGAGAAAGAGTTAATAGGGGGTTTGAAGGAATTTTTTTATAAGAGAAGAAAAGTTAAAAAAAAAAAGAAGAGATGAAATTTGATTTGGGAAAGAAAGAAAGAAAGAAAGAAAGAAAGAAAGAAAGAAAGAAAGAAAGAAAGAATTGAAGACAAAAGGCGATAAGACACAAGAATGTCTACGGCTATATTGTGTTGAATACACCGGTTCCCGTCCGATCACCGAAGTTAAGCAACATCGAGTCTGGTCAGTACTTAAATGGGTGACCATCTGGGAATACAAGGTGCTGTAAACGTAAGGACCAAGAATGGTCCACCGGTCCTCCAGGTTTGGGGGTTGGGTACAGAGCTAACAACCCTGCCCCGTAAAAAAAGTAGTTTGTGACAGAAACAGCAACAACAAGTTGCTGCCCTATGCACCATCTGGGTGTGATAGATAAATGATGATGATGATGATGAGGAAGATGATTAAGTCTCAAGAAAGGACAAATGTCATGAAAGGCTCACAATAATATGTAAAAGTGATTTGAAAGAAGGTTACGTGTAGCCAGAGGAAGCAAAATTGGACGGGTTGAAATTGCAAAGGCAATAAAACAAAGGGGGAAAATTGTGGGGGAAAAAAAGAAGGGACAAGAAAAAAATAGGAGATTTTAGAGTGATTACGATGGGAGACTGCATGCAGAATGAGGACGCATTCCATTGCAAAAGCTGAAAATTATTCGAGAGAAGAGAAGATGAAAAAAGGAAGAAATGTGAAAAGAAAGGTGTAGAATGATATCTAAACTTATTTATAAATGGAACTTTGTCTGTCTGTGCGTGTGTGTTTGTCCGTTACCTACAGAGTCCGAAACGGCTGAACCGATTTTCTTGAAAATTTACACATTTGTACTATAAGCGTCTGCGAGTGTTTTTAGGTAGGTTTTGTGTCGAGGTACCCCCAATAAATATCAAAAATCGATAATCGAAAACATCGGGTTATAGAAAGCGTGGTCCGATTTTAATCAAGTTTGATACACTCATAGACAAAGACACAAGAAACAATATTCAGAAGTTTCAAGGTTGCAGTTCTTACAATAGTGCAGAAAATCGATAATATATATATATATATACATATATAAGGCAAGATGTTTGTGTGTGTGTCTGTTTATCTGTCTGTTTGTCCTTTATACAAATCGACAATTTTTATCCGATTCTCACCAAAATTCACACAAATATTCTTTAGGCTGAGTCTGAGCTCCAGGACCATGGATTAGTTTTAAAGCTTTCATTATATCCGAGCAACGCCAGTCTATACTGCTAGTATATATATATATATATATATATATATATATATATATATATATATACTAGGTGCGAATGGTAAATTGTCGCATTTATTTTATTATTTCAAATATTCTTTAGGCTGAGTCAGAGCTCCAAGACCATGGCTTAGTTTTAAAGCTTTCATTACATCCGAGCAACGCCGGTCTATACTGCTAGTATATAATAAAGTGAGAAAGCGGAAACAAAATTTGATGTTGGAAAAGATGAAATTTATTGGCGATTAAACTGAGGGAGAAGAAAAACGCGGGAAGTATGAAAGGAGAAAAATATAAGAAGAAATAAAAGGGGGTCTTCTTCTTTTTCTTTGCCTTTTTGCCACGAGTTCCTTTCAGGACATATGCGATCATGGCCTTCCACATCTCCTTATCCTTTGTCGCTCTTAATACCCCTTCTCTTCTTATCCCACCCAATCCCCGCTCCACCTTCCTTCTGCTTATGTTAATCAAGTATGACACGCGTTGCTATCCCTTGTCTCTTTTCCTGTCTATCCGCCCCGTGAGAATCATATTCTCCAAGCTCTCAATCCTCATTACGTATCCCAAAATCTTCAGCTGCCTTTTCCTGATATTAAGTATCAATTTTCTTCTTATGCCTATCCTCTCCACACTCTCGTCGTTGCTCGCGTGTTCCGTTCATGGCATCCTCAGCATCCTTCTGTAGAACAAAATTTTGTTTGCTTGAATCCATTCTTTTATCTTTGATTCGATTGTTGAGCATTCACTGCTATAGTGAAGGAAAGACATTACATAACCATTTAGTACTCTATTCCAAGCTAATTGTTTCTGTTTCTTAATACTTTACTTAGCTTATGAAAGATATCTTTTACCATGCCAACACGCCTTCAGATCTTCGTATGGCACTTTTCGTCCCTTGTGAGAACCCTTCCCAGGTATTCAAATTGCCGCACCTGTGTGATTTTAGTATCCCCCACCTTGTAGTTGGCATTTTAGGCTCCTCTTTTTACCTATGAAGAAACATTCAGTTTTCTTGTAGATTATACAAGCAGTATAGCCTGACATTGCTCGGGCTATACTCCTTTAAAACTAATCCATGGTCCTGGAGCTCAGACTCAGTCTAAATAATATGTGTGTGACGTTTGGTGAGAATCGGATAAAAATTGTCGATTTGTATAAAGGACATACAGACAGATAAACAGACACACACACAAACATCTTGCCTTTTATATATATTATCGATTTTCTGCACTATTGTAAGAACTGAAAACTTGAAACTTCTGAATATCGTTTCTTATGTATTTGTCTATGAGTATATCAAACTTGATTAAAATCGGTCCTGTCCTTCTATAACCGGATGTTTTCGATTATCGATTTTCGATATTTATCGGGAGTACATCGACACAAAACCTAGCTAAGAACACTCGCAGACGCTTATAGTACAACTCTGTAAAATTTCAAGTAAAAATGTATTGTCTGTATTTCTAGCGCATTTTTGCTATTTAAATATGTATTGTTGATATTTTAAAAATATATTGCCTGTATTTTAGCTCATTTTTGCTATTTGAATATGTATTATTGATATTTTAAAAATGTATTGCCTTGATTTTTATCGCATTTGTGCTATTTAAATATGTATTGTTGGTATTTTAAAAGTGCAGTGCCTGTATTTTTTGTGCAATTTTGCTATTTAAATATGTATTTTTAGTATTTTCAAAATGAATTGCTTTTATTTTTAGCGGACTTTTGCTATTTAAGTATGTATTGTCAGTGTTTTAAAATGTATTACCGGTATTTTTTAGTCTTTTTTTATATTTAAATAAGTATTTTTGGTGTTTTAAAAATGTATTTCCTGTATTTTAGTGCATTTTTGCTGTTTAAATATGTATTGTTGGTGTGTTGAAAATGTATTGCCGTTTTTTTTTCTTTTTGTTAGAAAGTGTATTGTTGCTATTGTTTATTTTTTTAATGAATTGCTGGTATTTATAATGTATTGCCTGTATTTTAAAAATATAATCTTAGATTTTTTTCCAAAAAAGTATTGCTTGAAATTTTGTTAAATATATACCTCTAATTTAAAGAAAATGTATTTTTCGTATGTTTTAAAATACATTATTATTATTATTTTTCTCTAAGAAATGAACTGCCGGCAGTTTGAAATATTTTTTTAATAAAATGTGCTGCTAGTTATTACAATAATGTATTACTGTTAACTTTTAATATAAAATGTATTTTTATACTTTCGTACTGCTTTGATCCAGATTTAGGGGTTACTTTTTCCATTACCCGGAGCCCTAACAGGATCAATGACCCAGGATCAGGGTTTACCTTGGAACAACAATAACTAAGGAGTGGTTCCACGCTTTTCAAAACGTTTTTCGTTCTAATGTCGGATGTAATTTATCGTCATAAGCAGGACGGTCGTAAGGATGTTGGGATGAATCAATGTGGGTGCTTAAAAAGGGTGGATGGAATCTGAAGAAATAGTTTAAAAAAGCAGAAAACGTTAAATATATAAAAACTTCCTGTGACAATATTGGAAAATGTTTCTCGAACATCTGAAAATAAATATGCAACCCTTCTCAAAGTATTTGCTTGTGAATTTATTATCAACAATTTGTGGCCAGAGTTCACGAATTATTTTACCAGTTGTAGAGAACTCTCGTGATTTTATTGCTTGTTTAACGGCATATCAACACCTTATGGGTCATTTAATGCCTAGATAAAATTTCTTTTGGATCTTGGAAGTAATAAAAATATATGTTATTCTGCTTCACAAATGAATATGTATACCTGTTTGTGTGGACATGGTTAATAAAGACGGTGATATAAGTGCTTTATATTATAGTTTCATTGAAGATATATTTTGATTTCCTTTTTTGACTTCATTAAAAAATTGTAGTATGTATGTATTAATACCATGATAAAAGTTCTCTTATGTTAGTTGGTTGGATTGTTGATGTTATTTAGCGGCATATCAGTCGCTATGTTTGATTTAATTCCCTAATATTAATATTTTGAACATAAAGTTTTTTTTATTTAAAATTTGTGTGCGATGGGCAAATTGACGCCATTTTATATATATTTTTTTTTATCACGGATGTGCATTGTTTGCTTTTGATTTGTCGACTGCACTGAATAGTAGGGTCAGTTGAGCAAAATCTATAATCCTGACGCAGTTCAGGCTGCCAGAAATTTAGAAACGGCATGTTGGTATTCAAGCTGAAAGCTTTGATATGAACTTTTCAGAGTGTCAATCTGAAAACAGTGCAGAGGTTTGGAAAAGAGTTGGTTGCGTCTCGTGACGCTTACAAATGTGTTTGAAGTGATCACTAGTGATGGCGACGTTATGCATCAATTCCCTTTCCACATTGCCCTAGACAACGTAAACGCCTACATCAAGTGCTTTAAGGAGTGTTCAACATCAAGTGTCTTGCGGAGGTAGTGGATCAAAAGGATGGCTGGAAAGCCCTATGCCTGGAAACAGGACTCTGCGCCATGCCACACAAGCAGAAGAACCTAGTCGTGGGTGTCAGAAAATTTCTGCAACCGTATTATCCTTTTCATCTGATTTAATCCAAAGACTATACAACCCCCTTATAATGTGTAGGGGACAATTGAGAGAGAAACTAACAAAACTCTTTGTAACACTAAAGATGTTGAACGCTGAACGCAAGTGTTATGGGCAACACTCAGCAACTTATAGGAGGAAACTGCACAGAATAGTTGCAGAGGATTCCAAAATCGTCTATATCCAAAATTGCTTACCACATTTTCTGTCGACTGTCATAATATTTAACATGCTTGGTTGATGTTGACATTCCTAATTCACAAATTTCGTATTAGAGGATTGTACTTTGCTAACAACAATACGTTCTGTCTCCATAAAATAGATCAGGTTTTTTTTTAATCATATCACCCCGAGCAAGGAAGTAACGCCACTGATGTGCAAGAGGCTACATAGGTGTGAAAAGATTGGAGAGAAAACCGGAAACCGCATCCTAAACAGGAAACAAGGGATGAACCTCTTCACCTGTTCAATAGACGTGGGTGGAGTGTGAACCGGGCGATAGTTTAGTCTGTCTACTACAATTGAAAAAAATAAAAAAGTGAGAAGAGAAAACCGGAAACCGCATCCTAAACAGGAAACAGGGGATGAGCGTCTTCACCTGTACAATAGACGTCTGTGGAGTGTGAACCGGGCGATAGTTTACTCTATGTACTCCAATTGAAGAAAAAAAAAGTGAAAAGAGAAAACCGGAAACAGCATCCTAAACAGGAAACAAGGGATGAGCCTTTTCACCTGTTCAATAGACGTGGGTGGAGTGTGAACCGGGCGATAGTTTAGTCTGTCTACTACAATTGAAAAAAATAAAAAAGTGAGAAGAGAAAACCGGAAACCGCATCCTAAACAGGAAACAGGGGATGAGCCTCTTCACCTGTACAATAGAGGTGGGTGGAGTGTGAACCGGGCGATAGTTTACTTTATCTACTCCAATTGAAGAACAAAAAGTGAGAAGAGAAAACCGGAAACAGCATCCTAAACAGAAAACAAGGGATGAGCCTCTTCACCTGTTCAATGGACGTAGGTGGTGTGTGAACCGGGCGATAGTTTAGTCTGTCTACTCCAATTGAAAAAAATAAAAAAGTGAGAAGAGAAAACCGGAAACCGCATCCTAAACAGGAAACAGGGGATGAGCCTCTTCACCTGTACAATAGACGTGGGTGGCGTGTGAACCGGGCGATAGTTTACTCTATCTACTCCAATTGAAGAAAAAAAAGGGAAAATAGAAAACCGGAAACAGCATCCTAAACAGGAAACAAGGGATGAGCCTTTTCACCTGTTCAATAGACGTGGGTGGAGTGTGAACCGGGCGATAGTTTAGTCTGTCTACTACAATTGAAGAAAAAAAAGGGAAAATAGAAAACCGGAAACAGCATCCTAAACAGGAAACAAGGGATGAGCCTCTTCACCTGTTCAATGGTCTTCCTTTTTACTTCTGTTTACTACTATGTCAAAGCATTTTTACTGTTTTCATTTATGTCATAAACATGCTGTCATCTTCGTATCTTTTTGAAGATTAAACATGCCAGTAAAAATGACTGTATTTCACGATTTTTCCTCTAGAAAAATTTCATCAGATTAAAATAATGTTTTTAATGATAGAATTACATTTGGAGGGTGAGAGATATAAAAACGCGATCGTCGGTTACAGTTAGACACCGAGAAGAAACGCTGAAGATATTGAAACAATTAAATTTTTAATATAATTTTAAAAAAATATCCTTTTACGAACGTGTTTGGACATGCAACCTAGCCGATGTCATTTGGTTTGGTTTTTACTTGAATCATTTTCATTGTTGCCTCATTAGAATGACAAAAATCTCCTAAGATGACATATAAGAACCTAGAAGTAAATCTACCGTAGTGATCTAGCAATCAAAGCACTTTCTGTACATTTCGACTGAGGAAATTTTCTCTTTTAATTAAAGTATTTATAAATCAAAGTTGATGTTGATTTTTGGCATTGAAACTTGAAGAATTATAAAATAGAAAATGAATGGATATATCTTATGGCTAAATGTACCAATCAAGACCAAAGAATCCTTTGTTTTGATTTGTTTTGTTTTTTTATCTGCAAATGAGACAGTATTTTCTTTCTCGTCAAATACACAATCGATTCTTGCCTTTAGAACATAATCTTTTCGACACATGTCCAAAAAATCTGGGCTTCCTAAAATGTCAGCACAAAATACAAATCTACTTAATTTCTACACATAAACAGTAAAAAATAGCAAATAAAAAAATAACGTCATGCCTAATATATCGAACTCGAGAGAAAATACATCCCCATAATGGAAACTGATAATCATCCTAAATTGATAAAACGCTGAAAACCTGGGAATATGGAATAGCTAATCATGTGTGTCCGGAAATCAGATAGTTTTTTCTGTAAGGAAGACCAAGTAACTATTATTGAATAACATGCATAAGCTCTTCACGAATCACTCTTGGTGTCATACCATAAAACTACATCCGGCAGCAAGGCTTCTGATAAGGAGGTTTTGAGGAGCGTGGAACCACTTCTTAATCACAATTGCTCGCACATCCAACATGACCTTGTGTGGTAGCACCTGTTAGGGGTCATAACTGTGGGCAAATAGTTAATCCTCAACTTAGGGTCAAAATATTATGAAAGCGTAAAAATATATTTTTGCATTAAAAAATACCAGAAATACATTTTAAAAATACCTCTAATTCATTTTAATATATATATATATATATATATATATATATATATATATATATATAACGTTTTGATATTTGAAATACTTCTTGAGATGAAATTTAAATAGTTCGCTGATAGGTCTGTGTAATTTTTGTTTAGTTTTATCTATGTTCTTTTTAAATTTTGCTGCAATTATATGTTTTGTTGATGCTGATGTGTTATAGTAATTTAGATATATTTTATATTAAATGTAGCGGTGGAATTATAGGAGGTGTGGAATAGAGTTAATGTATAGTGACGGTGAATTTTAAATTATTTTATATTAAAAATTGAGATTGTAGTTAAAAGTCCGTTGTTAAAGTTGAGCTTTTGTGCGCGGTTTATTCAATAGTATCAAATAAAATAATGTAATGTAACGGCGACAAAATAAAAAAAAATATGCGAGTGGTTCAGTTTAACTATAAATTTTAATTGATTAGATTATTGATATGCGTTAAAATATATATTTGAGAACAACAAAATATGGATTTATTGTGGGGTAGCCAACATTATAATATTTCGGTTGTTATAACCATCATCAGGGCTTATATTTACTATTGTGAAGTTTTTTTGTTTGTTGTTGTTGTTACGGCCTGTGAATAGATTTAGAAATGTGATAAAACCTTAAAATTTAAAGGCTATTTGAAAGACTTGCAGTAAACTATGAGGTCAGTCACGAAGTATTTACAACGTTTTGTTATTTTAAAAAGTTGTTGAGATGAAATTTAAATAGTTCGCTGGTAGGTTTGTGTATTTTTTTGTTTAGTTGTATCTATGTTTTTTGAAATATTGCTGTAATTTTTCATGTTTTGTTGATGTCTATGTGTTATATTAATTTAGATATATTTTATATTAAATGTAACGGTGGTATTATAGGAGGTGTGGAATAGAGTTAAAATATAGTGATGGTGAATTTTAAATTATTTTATTGTAAAAATGGAGATTGTAATTAAAAGTCCGGAGTCAAAATAGAGCATTTGTGTGCGGTTTAATTTAGCTGTATCTAAAATAATAATATATAACGGCGACACATTAAAAAATAGGCGCGTGAATTGATTAGATTATTGATATGTGATAAAGTGAATTATCGTTATATCTACGTTGTAAAATATGTCAGCGAAATATTTAAATTATAAATATAATATAAATATTATATATATATATATATATATATATATATATATATATATATATATATATATAATATTAACAATAGCAATAACAATACCAATAGTAACAGAACTAACTCTACCAAAACTAGTATTAATCAAGCTATAATTTAAATCGTCTTGTATACCCCCCCCCCGAGAACAAACTCGGAGGGAAAATAAGGGGAAGCAAAAAAGAAACAAACGAAGTACATGAACAAAAGGTCAAGCACTCGTAAGAAAGAAAAAAAAAACCAAGACGAAATCCCTAACACTAAAGCGCTCAATACGAAAATAGAGCAAACAAA